>JAJODA010000287.1:0-18395 GCA_021730345.1 Fusarium cicatricum | reverse complement strand
ATACTCTTTTTAAGTTTCTAGCTATTTTATAGTAGTTTTTAAAAACTTAAGGTTTAGCTATTTTTAATTATATAGTATACTATCTTACTTACTTATCTAGCTCACTCGCTATATATATACGTTATATCTTATTAACCTTAGATTAATATAGACAGTACTGCCTAAGCTGATACTTATATATCGTTTCTTAATAGGATTTTATAGCTTAATAATACTAAGGGCTAATTCTATAGCTAGTAGTCTTTAATAGGGAGTACCTAGGTATTATACTCTATGCTCTATTAAAAGTAAGGTGCTTCTATAATAAAGAACATAGTTTTCTTCCTAATTTAAGTATTATAGCCTAATGCTTATATATTAGACCGGGGGCAATAAAAGGCTCTTCTGCCACTTTTAATACTCAGTGAAGAACTATCGTAGGTTTTCAAGGCCAAGGTGATCGCTCGACGTTATAATACCGCACCTTATCGTGACTTTGTCGGTGATAATTTAGCAACTCGGATGGAGTGTTAGCCAGACCTACAACCTCAGGTTCGTATGAGATCTTATAGTGGAGTTAGCCTAATGTTTATCGGTCTAATAGGGTCATTCAGCGTAGTAGCACCATCACTTCTGGTGTGCCAATATTAATACAGGCTCATCATAGAGAGATATACTAACACCCGATAGATTATAGCTTCTTTAACTTCCCATTAAATTATCACACGTTAGTAATGCTGGCGGATAGGTCCGTTGATTAGTAAGATATTGAACATTGTAGTATTTCATAGACTAAACACGTTTACTTTTGTAACATTGGCAGGAAATTGCTTATGTAGTGTCATGAAGCCAGGATGTAGCGGCGCATCGCATTTGATTCTCACTGAAGCTTGTTAAAGAATAGAGAAGCAGTTCAGGCTTGAGATTCGAGAATAGTAGCCGACTCTCCAGGGCGCCTGTAAGCGGTAGTCTCAATTGGCAAGGCCTATAGACACCAAGAATCGAAGCACGACATGGTCGGTCTGGAAATAAACGAATGCGGTTAGATCACGCTCAGCTAGTCCCAGTTCGAGGATACGCCTTGTCCAGCCCAGCTCACGCCTCTTAGGAAGTACTTCTTAGTATTTTTCATCCCGCCCCCACACTATTAGTTTTGGGCTTTCAGCCCTGGACACTTTAATAGGACCGCGGAGGTATAGGGTAGCTCTGTACTGGATCAGAACCACGGAACGCTCAAGTGTCTAATTAACCTGTGTCAACTTAATTATAGACATTAGAGTAATTTAGACTCATAGAGTATAGATAACGCAAATCAACCACGCAGAATGTATGAGGCTGAGTAGTAAGATAGAACGATGAGTCAGCGAGATAGAGGTGACAATGACAGAGGGCCTTGAAAGTTTAAAACACTACGTGGATATTGGATTACTCGTGGAAGTAGAATGACGGCACGCTATGCACCTCATCTAATGCTCACTATATTCGTAATTCTCTAATTACCACTCTTCCCAAAAGGGCATATCGAATTCTACCTAGGCTAATATTAACTTTGGCCAGTTTGAAATCGCTGTACCGCCGAAGAAGCCGTGCGTCGGTCCAAAAATACGTTTCGAGAAGCTTAGCCTTAATTACCAGACTGGTTGGGCGTGTATAGCAGTTGTAAGCCAAAATAAACGGCTATTTAGTGACTTCATCGCAAAGACCTCCATCGCAAAGCGTTAACACACTGCGGACGGTTGACACCTGAGTTCATCGCTGATTTACTGGCCTCCTATAATTAGCGAAAGTTCATCCCAGGAGATCGGGTTACAGAGTTCGATCTCGATACAACCTGTATTCGACACCGTGTCCGTGCTTTCCTACACTGAGATTTCTAGGCTACGCCAAGTAGCGCACTGGCTTTAGCCACGACATTGGACATGATGTAGCTGCGTAGGATACCTCTCTAGCATACTCGCTATTGCGAGTTTCGATCTCATTAACATTGGCAAGCACGCCAACCTTGACCCTTAAAGTTGATACCAGATCATATCTTACGGCTCAGCTGGAAACGGCGTCTGCAACAAGTTGTGTTGGCGCCCAGCTGCAGCCCAAATAGTCCGAGCAGTCATGGCTATGCACAGGGCTGATACTAGACAGCTTCGTGCTCGTCACGCAGATGGCCGAGACCGCCGATGTCGGGAGAATTCTGGGGATTAGGGCGTAAAGATGACTAATTTACAGACTCAGGAAGCGAGGAAAGCATTCAAAGGTGAGAGCGATGCGGACAGGAGGATTGGATCAACGTGGGTGGCCTACTACTCTCTGCCAAGGACTAGGCCAGGCAACCATACACTATGTAAGTTGCTATTAATCTGTTGAAAGCAAGACTCCATAATCGCAAGGGACACAGTGTCTCTCGCACCTCAAGCAATATAAGAACGTAACAAAACTGTGTTCTTTGTTATTGTGGAAGCACCTTGCCTTTGAGAGAGCATAAACATTATACATCAAACGTAACAAAACCAAGATGTAGGAGATAACGCAGCCTATGGCCCAGAAGGAAACATTGCTGGTCCAAGGGAGTCCTAATCTCAAGCCTTGGTAAATAACAAGATAAATCCAAAATAGTTGTGCCATCGTAGTCCTAGTTGTCTATTTGCGTTCGCAATTTTCTAGCTTCGGCCTTACGATCTTCCTAATCAAAGGCGGAAAGTAGTGCACTGGGCTGCCTCTTTACTATCGAAGAAGAAGTTGGCTTTGTCACATCTTGAAGCCCAGACGTCTACCGATCTATATGCAAGATGGTTGATGAAAGCCAGATTCTCGTCGTTGTACGTCATTCTGTTATTCTCGAGTGTTAATTTCAACCTGTATGCAAACCGTTAATACCATTTTACAGTTCTTGCCGGGTTCTCCTTAAACAGCGCCTACCAGCTAGCCTTACTCAGAGCATGCAGGGTGTCTGCACGAGACATAGGGACATCCTGGAGCTTCATCAGTCTTACTGGATCTTTTTAAGTCACATATACCTTGGAAAGTCTGCCCAGCGTAGGCTGTTAGCATGCTTATATCTCTTCCTGTCTCGGTTCGGCCCTCTTTCCACCACCTCGACTGTCACACACGCAATGCAAGTCTGATACTCCGAGTCAAAACCTTGCAAAACAACGCCATATAGCCCTGAGATTAGTGGAGAGTCTCCGTCAGTAACCAGCATTAGAGCGCCGATAGGACCGCATGCCGCGTTTAAGAGTAGCTTGAACCAGCGCGCTACATGTAGGCTCTCGTGGACTCCAGCGCCGCCGCAATCCTTGATAACGCAGTCTTGACAACACATTATGGCGTCCTTTTGCGGCTCGGGCGTCTTTCGGGTGCAGGTACCTATCTTCATGAGGTACTATGCAACTTACGTGGTTGGTTGCGCTCTCAATGGCAAGGCGCTACCACAATAAAAAAGAACACGGTTGTCTTTCCAATTCAAGCATTATAGCCCATTGCTCACATAATGCGGCACACTATGACCTCGACTCTGCTGGGACTTCACCTTGTAGTATGATATTGATCTATCTCAGAAGAATGGTTGTTTATGACCTGCCCTTAACAACTGGTCCGAGCTGTTTCGCCATTGACGCCTTGCTGCCTGGAAATGTCTTGGTACAGAGCAGGACGAAGTCGAACGAGTGTTTGCTACATACAAAAACACCATACACAACGAATTGTGGGACTGAATGTAGCACAATTATATCATTTAGATGGCAACTTTGATTCGTATGCGTCGACCGTGGCATGATTGGACCGATAGACCATCGTCACAGTATATCCGGCCTGAAAGACCAGATATAAATAGACGCCGCTGATCAACCACTCCCATGGATTAGAAGTTACAATGAGAGTTTGCCAGGGTAAGTGAGCCGCCGAGAAGGACAAGCCACGATTGACTCTCTGTTCTCCACGACGTTTAGGGTACACAAACGCATCATTACTGGTAAGACTAGCAAGATCCGCAGGTCAGGGGGAGTATTCCCATTATAGAGGTAAGAAGACTGATGGAACTTATTTTCTTTTCACACATAAGACAAGAGATAAGTACACTTCAATCTTGCGGATCATATATTGAAACAAGGTCACTCTGTCTAGAGATGCAATATCACTTAGCAAGAAAAAGAGGGTCATTTGATAGTCTATCACTCACCTTAAGCCTGGGCAACATTACTTCCCTCCTCTCCATTGCACCTTGACACCTCCCTATCAACCCGTGAGTCTTGACGTCCTGCCAGAGTAAGTCAACAATATTGAATCCTGCGCCCACAGAGAGAGTGGCCTAGATTGTCCGGGCTGACTTGTAAGGAAGTAACGTTTATTGGTGATTTTCTCATGGATAAGAAGAAAGAATGTGGCAGAAAGTCCTTTTGAGGCTGGTCCCAACCCCAAAGCTTCTATATCCTCTCTCTTGAATCGATCGAATCATGGTTGATAAGTGTACTGCGTTATATTCCGGTGCGTGCGTCGTCACAGATAGTTTGATCATTCAGAGACTGACGGAAGAACTTGTCTGAGCACTTTCTACGTACATGAATTCTTTTCCAGCAAGCGTGTCGTTCATTATTCTATGACTTCTTTTGACAAAACGAATGACAGAGTTGTCGAGAAAAGACTAACTCAATAATAGAAACGCCCCACGACCTATATCACCACTATCGTCGTGGCTTCGGAGTTATTCCTGACCTTTCTTGATCTTGCTCCCAGTTCTCGTGGTCTCCTTGCTATCAGATTTCTTTCGAGAATGACATATATTGTAAATTGGATGTGCAGCTCCCGCTGCTGAATCTTGGAACTTCACTTCCTTTCCAGAAAAGCAAGCAAATAGAATCTTGTGCAATGTCTGGCCTCTATCTGAAGGCAAACTTCGCCATCTCTTATAGAACCATCCCTATAAGATCCCTCAACAGCGAGACACAGACATGAGTCGAAGTCCTCTACGTCAATTTCGTCACGGTGAGGCCTGTTGCACGATGCGTGTAGCTGGTGTCGCCAAAATGAACGATTTCGGCGGTCTGGACTGGTAGGGCTGAGCTTTTCCTCTTGAGGGTATCGTTATAGTCTTAGTAAGACTAATCACCTATTTTAGATAGATAACTTTAGCCAGATAAAACTCGATACCTAGAACTACACCAGCGCGTAGATCATACATACCGAGGACGAAGCCAACGGGTCTAAGACTGGTAAAGGGCTACTTATGCCATGAATCGCAATATCTCTACATCTGTTAACACTGTGGTCCAGAACACGCCGGCATGTATCGAAAGTAGTTATTATGGGAGATTTAATATTGCTTGCTCAGGGATACAGACGACAAAACGAAAAGTAACTTCTGGGTAGCTGATCTTTATAACATGGACTGAAATGTCTGCAGAGTTTTAGACCCGCTGTTAATACACCTGTTCAGTAGTGAGCTAATTCTGCTGAGAGTGTTCAACTTCGAGCCAAGGGTGCCATTACCGCAACGTAAGCCAGTGATTAAGTCTGACGGCTAGGCTGGCTAAATACCAACAAAGAAGCTCCTAAAAGCCTCGTACTGTGGTTGTGTTGCCCCTCTAAGTTAAAATCCCGAGACCGTGCTCCGTAAAGCTCAATCTAGGATGGTCAGAGGCTTACCGAGCGACTTAGTGAAAAGCAGATAGAACCCACATGCAATGCCGTTCTCATCAGAGTCAAACAACTAAGTACTGGACAGTTGTTCATAGGAATATGTTAAACTGGTTTATATGAGCCCTGCCTGTATGTGCATAGGTGTACGGCTCCTTGTACTTTTGCCTTATGGCGTAGGGGTTCTGTACGACAGAATAGCAGCGCAGTCGTTTTAAAACTTCAGGGGGGGGGTCATCTTGATCCTCGACCCAGCGGCTAGGTTGCTGAGTACTTCGACCATTTTCATCAATCAATCCTGAGTCTTGTAAGAGCTGATGAACTCTATCTCACTCTCTGGACTGCAACTTTTCAGCATGTTCTTCTCCACATGAAGCTGCCCGGTTGATACGGATAGCAATTCCGCCGCGATTGGCGATATGGACTAGATTGCATGCTGTACCTACCTGTGTGAACTTAAATCATATGCCGGCACCTTATTGGAGGTAGATATATCCAGTTGTCTTATAATCTCAGCTTCAATCATTCTTACTCAGCGAGAAGCCATGCTATCTATAGTCACTAGGAATCTCTGTTTAAGGACTTAAACCATAGATTCCATCAATTTTGAGGTGTAATGCCAGCCAGGCTAGGTGAGACCGCTCAGGTCTTGCTCAGTGACGTCCAACCCTACCCAAGTCCATTAAATCTCGCTAAGCTAGATGCCCCCATTACTGATACGAGTATCAGGCAAACAGACTCGAGTAGAGATGTCAAACCGTGCAAAGCTTACTTATTGGGATGTTCTGCTAGCCAAAAAGTACATTTAGCGCCGAAGCGGAGCTTAACTTTGTCTTGAGTCTTCATCCCTTATAGCTCAAGATATTCTGAGGTGAGAGAGGTGTCACTGACTGTCTCATTCTTGCGCTCGACACGCCAGGTGAATGGCTTACATTGTCTTAGATCTCTAGGGCCACCTTTCTTGAATGATCGCTCTAAAACCCCACAGTCTAAACACAGTTAATATTGTTAAATTACTAGGTGGCCAAGACTTGGTTTGCTTCGAGAACGTGAGAAACAGATGGTTAATAGCCCAGTTCCTGTCGTTGTTCTCATTAGTGCACATTGCAGTTAGCGTCGTTTGATGAAAAGAGAAGCATTGAATTCAACCTCGCTGTTCTATGCACATCTAACACGTAATCTGCCAAATAGATTTCATAATCTTTGCCGCTTTCACTATAAGCATCGCTTATTTCGCTCCTGCCCCAGTCCTATATCTCTTGTCTTCTCATACTAATGAGCAGCATTAACTTTAGTGCAAGCTTGCGAGACTACAGACTGACACTTTGACTTCGACAATTAGATTAGGATAGTTATATCTATACTGCTATACGAAGCGAGAACTCTCGCCTTGATATTTGTCTTGAATCTCTTGACTTCTTTTCCTTGTGAGTTATCAAGAAACCATATCATCTCCAAGGTGGTGCGGCGGTAGCTATCTGTTCAACTGCCAAGCCTGATCGCCCCTATTGTCACATACTCAGCCGTCAACGAAGCAGATCAGCAGGTCCAAGCTACAGGCCTCATCGCTCGTGGCGGAGGCACACGGACCACCAAAGGTCTGCCAGCCCACAATGCCTCCTGGTGGCAGGCCTCGTCCGACTAATTATATGGCCAGTCGTTCGAATTGATTCCTCGACACAACATTACATAAGCTCAGCGTCTCGTCAACAACGCTTTACCCCTCGCACTCTTGAACGTATGACTGGAGAGACACCCCCGGTCTCAGGAGTAGGCAAGCAGTTCTCACATTTCAGACGTATTGGGATAGGTATTGCGCAGGATAGGCCTAGGACGATATCCTGTACCCGTCAGTCAGTCACTTCTGCATACCGAGAAATCCATTAAAGAAAGGGTTTCCTTCGCTCCTCCACGAAGCAAGCATGAGTTCACGCGTAATGCAGACTCTTTTCAATACGGCCCAAATCGAGAATGCCAAACGCAGAACCAAATGACTTTCTTTGAGCTTAGCAACACAAATGTCTGGGACCTGATAGCTACCGAAGAGAATCAGACCGCTTACGGCTTGGGATCTACAACCTCAAAGCGCACCAAGTCACTCCATCCCAGCATTCCTTTGAGCTCGCCTCAGCAGAGGTCACACTGCATTAACACTACTTTCAGGCCATCGCAGTGCTATGATTTGATTGTAGGACCAGACCCGCCTTGCAGTACTAGTCCTTGCATGACTGTTAAACGCACGCCGGACGGTCGAAGCCTGCCAAGGATCTCAACACTTTACTTCTCGCGGGTGGATACTATTACAATAGCCCACGGATAGAGAATTTATATAGAGGTCCTTTTATACCTTCCACTCTCCAGTGTTCCCGTTCCGCCGACTTAGAGCATGGACATCCCCTCGAACTCTCTTCCTCAAGGCGTTGTGGTAGACCTCGTGAACGGCAACAAGCCCTACTTAGCAACCACGTTCTGTTCCAAACTAAATGCCTTCTCGGCACTGTTCGTGCAGAAAGTTGTAGGTGCAATGAACTCCCCTCAAGCCTTTGTTTCCGTACCACTAAGATTGTTCTGGCGTGCTATCTAACCGTAATCGCTGTCATCTCAACAACTCGGAAGTACCGAGGCTGCGGCTTGGTCTTGTCTGTAGTCGTTCTCCTGCGATAACTGTTGGGAAGTCTAGAGACTCTTATGAATCTAAACACGAAGACAATAAGTCAAAAGAAAACAGTGTCTCCGGCGCAGTGTAGGTGCCATATTTGGGCTAAAGCTACTCGACTGGCCATGGACTCGGCCATCCTACTTGGGGCCGGCGAGATACTGGAAGTAACTCGCTGGTCCGGTAAAAAGGAGAAGAAAATGTTTCCTATAAAAGTATAATGAGAGGAAATAGCAGAAAAAAGGCCCGTCGATGTCAGCATGGGTTTGTTGTGATCGTGTGTGCGCTTGCGGTTCATGTATTTCGGTCACTCTAGTGCCACTAGAGAAATCAGTGTATTCCGATTTGAAGTGCTTTTTACAATCTTTTTTGAGGCAAAATATGTGTGGTCTTTGAGTCGGCTTCATGGTCGTATATTTGGTCTTATTTGTCGTCGGCTGTGAGCTAAGATGTCCGAGCCTTACTCAACAGGAGCATTGTCGTTACACGAGTCTCTTATATCTCATAACATAGGTCTTGATGCTATGCCTCGGGTGTCATCGTCGCTGCATGACAATTCGGTATTTATGACCATGTATGTGACGCTACCCTCTATCTCCAATCGACCACTTTCTCTTTACTCCCGCCGCAAAGCCTTCGTCGTGGCTTTCCAAAGTCTGCTTCAGGAGCAGCAGCGGACTCCATCGACTCGTGGGTACGAAAAAGACACTCTATCACGTTAAGCTCCTCGTATTAGCCACGGATGTTGTAGGCTGACGGAGAAGAGGCTTTCATGAAATCAGCCATGTCGCTGACCTTGACTTGCAAGGGGGCCTATCTTAGTCTGGCCAGCACATGACAGCCCTGGTGAGGCTTCACAGCAGAAGTCATCGACTTTTTACTATCAACACCAGTGTGGAGATGAATCACTTGTACGGGGTGACCTATCGATGGCTATTTCAATGAGTTTGACATTGCAAGACCACATGAGCGTCCTCCAGGCTGAGAAAAGGATTTTAGAAAGGACTTGTTCCGCCTGAGCTAACATACTCCTTAAGCCTGTCAAATGTCTGATTGTTGCCGAGCGTGACAATTGCGAAATCACCAAGTTGGAGAAAGATATGCTTAAGCAGATGAATCAGATCGTTCAGGCTGCCAGGCTTCCCCTGCACTTTTGGCCACCCCAAGTCGCAGTTCTACCGATTCATCGTCCTAAAAAGTCCCATGCTGAGTCCTGGGACCTGACAGCTTACGGGCGTGGGTTCGGCCCCGTGGATGAGATGTGGGAAGTATATGGTTTCCTGAGACCTGGACAGCAGGCAGCTTTACAATGTTATGTTACATCTCTCTCACACGTTCATGATCAAACCCCGCTCAAAATTGTATTGGTGCATCAGGTCCATAAAGGCTACATCGTGCTATATGTGCTTGCTAATGCCTTCGTCGCCCACAGTCTGTCGTTCAAATCTGCTCACGCGTGAATAATAAACGCCCTATGAAAGAACTGTGTCTGTGCCGTCGGTCTGTGCCAAGGTTCTATTTTGTGCCTTCGTCCTGGACGCGCCCAAAGGCTGTTGTAAGACATAAGAAGGTGAAAGAGAGGGTAAGCATGTGACTTGTGTGTGTTAGTTGAAGAGATCAACAGGCGAGAGTTATGTAACTGTACGTGACGGACAAACAGCCCAGAGAGCAGCCGGCTCCTAGATCCCTGATCTTATTCTCTGCGTCTCTGAGAAAGCATTAGCATCAGTGTCCAACATCACCCCCACTAAGTCACTCACCAAGAAAGGCTGGTTAAGCGGTTAAGACTCGGCAGCGGCGGCAATTTCAAGCTTTGTAGCGGCTTCGACTTCCTGAGTCGTCTTCTTGATGACGTTCTGGATCTGTTGTGGGATCGTGCCTGCCGGCAGCTGTTTGATGGTAGAAGAGATGTCTTCGACACGCTCATACATGCCGTTTAAGATCTCCTCGCGTTTCTATACCAACGCGGCTGTCAGCAACCAATCCATAACCCGAATTTGCTTGTTGAGTGCTTACCGCTTTGCAGTTTTCACGAATACTTGACTGTGCCTTGTCCGACCAGTCCTCCAGAAGCTTCACGTTCTTCTTCATCTGCCTAGGCTCATCTACGGCTGAGCCGACCTTCTCAACCAGCGCAATACCCGGGAAGATGTGGTCCCTGGAGACGTCCCTCCACATAGTTCCTACATCTGCAAACAGGTGGAAATAGGCAGACACAGTCAAGCTGTCCTAGTAGATCATCTGCCGAATAGTCAACAGAATATTCTTCAATCTGAATAGGGAGAATAAAGAGATATCTTACAGTTCGCTCTGCATCGAAAAGTGAGTAGTTGCCGATCTTCAAGTCGCCCTTTTCGAGTGCCGCCGGATCAGAGGACACTGCGATGCTGACCGTCTTCAAAAACTTGGAGACAATCTTGTTCACGACCACATCGACAGTTGTAGAGATGGCGCTGAAGAAGCGGACCAGGTTCGTGATCTGCGACTTTAGATTGATGACCAACCTGATGCACTCCACCAGGACAGCCTTGATCTCATCCTAAACAGACTCGAGTCAGTCGCCCTTCCCATGATCTTTGACTACAAAACTGCTTACCAACGCCATATTCTCCTTCGTCAACTTGGTAAGCTCAGCCTTGATGTTCGCCAGGACTGTCTGCTGCTCGACTAGATGCATGGATGCCTCCTTGTACGACTCGGTGGTCGACTTCAACGTCTCGGACGTAGTCGCAAGACGTTTGGATGCTCCATCGAGCAAGACCTGGGCTTGCTGCGACTTTGCACTGATCTGCGCCGTCTGGTCCGCCATGGATGGATACATGGGTGCCTGTGCTTGTTAGTATACCTCTCAAGCAACGAAGTCACGATTACATACCGGGTTCGCAGAGTTTCCTGGGAGCTGCCTGGCCTTGGTGTTCAACGCATACGCATCAGAGTACAGAGTCTCGAAGGTCTCTTGCCACTTCTTCACCACAGGGTCGTCCTTGCCTGGCTTCTCGTAGTTCAGAGTAGAACTGGCTTTCTTAGCTGCTTTTGAGATTTCCTGCGCAATCCACGTTCTGTTAGAACAATCTCATGTTACGATCAGCTGGAAGGATCGCAACTCACCTCGATTGTATTAGTCAAGATTTGCTTGTACTGAACACTGGCCGACTGACCGCCGCCCCGGCTCGGAAAGCTGTCTAAAGAGTCCTGAAGCATGATATAAATGAAGTTGATGCCGCTCTTGGGCTTTTCCCTGGTGGCCTCGGCGCTCTTCCAGTTGACTCCGCTCGGGCTGCACAAAATGCCATTCAGCGCATCGAAAAGGTAGAGATCTTGTGTAATCTGAGCGTAAGCAGGATCGCGAGCCTCGACAGCTGGAGCTGGCCGGGTTTGCGGCTGCTGTGCCGGCGCTCCCTGTGCATTGCCGCCAGTAGTACCAGTGGCGGATTTTTTGTCGTCACCTTTGCCGGTGAAACCCTGGATCAGCCCAGCGGCGGCTTTGGCTTTGGCGATGGGGTTCAGGTTGTCAATAAGAGCCGGGATGGCTTGGTTGAGAGCTGTCGTAAGGCATTCAGAGAGGCCGGACACGGCTTGCTGGCCAATTATCTCCCAGCTGCAACCTGAATGTCAGCACGTCCATGACTTATATTGACTAAGAGAGGCCATCATCGATGTACCCAGTGGGAAAGTTATCGGACGCTTTCGTGTACGCAACGGTAGCTGCGTCGAGCGTCTTCCCAAGCTCTTCAGTGGCTTTCTTTGCACCCTTGACAACCTCCTACGTTTCCAACAGACGGCACTCTTCGGTAGCTTTGCGCAACTCGTTTGCGACGGTCTTCTCGGCGGCGCTGGACTTTTGCTCAGCACAGGCCGTGTGGAGTTCCTGTACAAACTTTAGCCAGGTGGCGAACTCGTCGTCGATCTTCTTGGATGTGGTGTAGCACTGGTTTGCAGAGTCCTGGATGCTGGCCATGTGCATTTTGAGATATTTCTGAGCCATGAGTGGTTCTGCAAGACAGTCTACGACGTCGGCAACCTAGTGTATCATGTCAGTCTATCACGCAATGCTCGGATAGTCTCGGCTTTGTGAAAGAAGGATTGTTACCATATTCTGAGTATTAACCGACAGCTGTCTGATCTTAAGGAGCCCTCTCTCAGCCTCGAGGAAGGCATTGGTACCCAGATTGGCACATTCGGTCAAATTGCTACCGAGGTACTCTGGTCTTTCGACAGTGGCACCAGCCACCATCGGGACTTTGACGGTCTCGGCAAGCTTGGAGGAACTGGCAACGAAACAGGCGCCTAAGCAGCTGAGAGCGACCGGCGCGGAGAGAATGAGATCCTCCCACCTGACCAAGAGAATCGCCGAGCCCTTCATTTCGTCGATCACCTTGTCGGCGATGGCGGGATCATGCTGTCGGGCGTTCTGACGCTGAATGACAACCTGCGAGATCATCAGCTGCTGTGTTGATGGGTCTCATTCCTGGCGACTTACGTCCATGGCCTGCTCTAACGCCATTTTGAAAGAGTAGTAGCGGGATGGATGAGATGAGTTAAGGTTCTGCGAGGTATCTAGGTTAGCTATCATGATCAGATTGTCGAGAGGGAGGCTTATACGACTTTATACTTGGCCTCGGTCCAGCCAGCACCAAGAATGGCCCTGTGAAATGGTTCTTGAGCCCCGTCATTGGAACATCTCGTTCGCGTTCAACTACCAACTCGCGGGGTAGAGGATCCCATTTACAGCCAGCCTCCCGAGCTTTACCTTTGCTCTGGACCCCGCTGAGGTTCCAGATAGACGATCTAATCGATAGTATTCCATTGTCTCGACCCTTGTGGGATCATCAATAGGTACTCCAGGCCAAGCAATCTCGCAGAGGTCCAAGCTGAGCCACGCAGCTGCAGATCGTCGATAGTTTGTAGCAGGGCTAATCGATACCGGCAATATGTGTGGGCACACTGGTTCTCGGCCCATATGGTGACGAACTCTGTCGCACATTTAGTTGAGGACTGTTTTACTCCTTCGAGAATATGTTGCAGGCAAGCAGTGGTCTAGATGTTCTGAATTCTGGGTCGGTTGCCTGCCACACCGTTGACCGTCTGATCCAACCAGTCGCTTCACTTTGTTGAGTTCTCAGGCAGAGGGCTGGCTGAACTCACGATCTATGGGTCAGTGCGACTTAGCGATCGGTGAATTTAGAGGCAGCTATGCCTCTTTAGCTACATTTTGGGGCCATTGGGAGGATGTTTCAGATTGAGGAGCTGCCGGGGCATAATAGGTCTATAGATGCAGGACGGACACACTAACCCAGGACGAGCGGATAGTACGAGCAGTTTCTCACCGCTGGATACAAAGGGGGGTCCTGAACCAGCGAGTATGAGGCAGCTGAGGGTTTCTCGGTTGTAGCAAGACTCGCTTGTTCTTTAGTGAAGCAATGATTTGATAGTCAATCATTTGCAAGAACAGTGACGCATGGGACTGCGTCCAGCCAGCCTCAGAGAGCATGCTCCCTCTTCAGAAGCTGAAAAGGTTCCCGCCACCAAACTAGTATGCAGCTAGACTTCAACATGGCTGTTGAGGTTATCTGATTCGAGGAATCAAATCGATAACTCAAACCCAAAATTTCCAAGACAGCACCTGTATGGTGGATTCAGCGGGAACACGCCTCACGAGTCTCTGTCTGATCCCCCTTCATTCAATAAGGCATTTTTCTGCTGCGCCCTATAGACATGCATGCCCCCTTGGAGACTGTATTCGGCGTTAGAAGACTTCAGCAGCCTTTACCAATAGTCCTACCTTCATTCTATGGAAGTTCCATCAACACACCTTCTCTATCTTTGCCAATCGTTAGCGATCCAAGAACAGGGCCCTCGCAGCAAAATGAGCCCTCAGTCCATCTCAATTCCCGAGCTTCGCTCTCGTTTGACAGATGCCACTTCCAAAGCGTCAGCTCTCGAGCTGAAGACGAACACAACAGCAAGAGGCACCAGAGAGTCTGTCCTAGCTGCACTTGAGCTTGCGGTCGGTGCAAAGCTGTTTAAAGTTGCTCTGTACATCCACGGCAGCTACGACAATAGCCAACATGACGCTAGCACTACAATGAGCATGGTTGCGCAAATGACCGAGGCCTTTCACCGGGCTTCGCAGTTGGCTGATAAGTCGCACAAAGCGATCGGTAGGATTCACGTCCAAGCAAGTACCCCTCATAATTAAAGACATGTGCTATTTCCTGGGGCTAACGACTTTGTTCAGATCGATAAGCTCAAATCAGGAGTTATTCGACCACTCCAGGACAGCCTGCAGGAGTCTTCGAAGTGTCTGGACAGGGTCATCGAACAGGCCAAACGAGATCGACAAGATCTCCAGGATCAGAGCGCACAGAATGCTAAAACTATTAGAGAGATTGAGGAAAGAGCCAAAATGTTCGAGATAGTCGAGATGCCAATCGCAGACATAGGCATGGGTGTAGCAGAGGGGCTCAGCTGGGTACGTCTAAGGCTCAGCTTCATCTCGACGCAGGAGGCTAGCTTGCACAACAGATCGGCGGCCAGACAGCCAAGCTCTAGGGAGACGACAGCTACGATAGAGCCCAGAAGCCAATGGAGATACTGTGGGAAGTGCGGCAGCTTCTCACCGACGAGCGCATCTGCGCCGTCGAGCCTCTCCGCCAAAATGCAGAAGCTCTGACACGATGCGTGAGCCTTGAGGCTGAGCTGATAGCAAACACGCAGATGCAGTACCAGATGCCCGAGCTGCTCCAAACAGGCAACGACTTATACCAAAAGGCCGGCGCCTTATTGCAGCTCATGCTTCTATTCAAGAATAAGACGGTCGACCTGAGCCGCAAGGCCACGGACATTGCAGTATACGCGTCGACCGAGGTGGGGGCTGCGCGCAAGAAGTCAGCCTTTTCAGCTGGAATTCTAGATATTTTTGAATCCGCCCTAGTTGATATCCGTCTCACTGACGAAGTGAAGATGGTGTTGGACGAATTAGCTATGGGTTACGAGGGAGCAGCGCTCGATGGCGATTTAGGGAGAAAGCTGAATAATGTGATAGCCGAGATGAACCTTCTCAGGTCGAATTTTAAGCTAAGCAAGATGAACCTTTCCCAGAGCCTAGTTCTTATTTATAAATAAGCCTTCTCCTAAACTTTATAATTAGATTTAGAGGGTTTGGATACATAGCTCATAAGAGTTGAAAGATATTATTAAGAATCCAAGACTTATAACTTGGAGCTATATGCTTGAAATTAATATAGGGCATGCAAAAAGCTGACGATAAGTCTTCATACCAAGAGAGAACTAGGCATTGACCTATTGGCCGAACTCCCCGATTTCAGGTATGATTTTATTAACTGGCTTAATAGCACGACTTATCTTAATATCACTAGGCGTCGAATTTCAGAACAACGCATTCAGTCAACGATCCTGTCCAAGCTCATCACTACAGCTCTTGACTTCTTACCAAGACTGAGGATACCCTAAATTCATGGAGTAACTGTCTCGCTACCTTCTGTGCTAGAGGTTGGTGTTGCTTCAGAAGTAGTTATAAACTCAGTCATATCGGCAGATGCCGTAGTTAATTCGAGTTTAGTAGTGCAGGAGGCATCCTCGGAGACTTTCAAGCTCGAGGCGATAGTAATGAATGTGGTGGTAGAGCCAAAAGTGGATGTTATACTCTCCGTCGTAGTAGAGGCGTCAGAGATTGTAAGAGTGGGAGTTATATCCTCCGTGTTAGAGGTTGTTATAGTAACCGAAGTTTCGATGACAGAAGACTGAGCAATGGAGGTGGTTTCGGTATTTGACGATACCTCTGACGAAGGTGGAGGATGACATCTGTTTGTATGAACAAAACCAAAAGAAAAGAGGACAAGAGTGCCTGTAATGAACTTACAGATCACATTGTAACTAGCGACTGGTTTCAAATGAGCGACAAGAGTAAATGGGACAGCAGCACGAATAATAGTGTTTACGCTTTGTTAGTGCTCTACGAGGTTTAGCTTATCCACCATTGACGATCACTCAGGGTAGGTAATAATACCCGATCGGCTGAGCTTTCATGGAAGCGGTGCGAGACTTTCTCAACCATGATTTCCTTCCAGTGACATCTTTTTTATACGTTCTTACCCTCTTAAATAGTCGCGTAGATGGGCCAGAATTAGTTGTCTCCCAGGCTCAAGGGCCAACTTAAATTAATGGTTTCGGTTCCAGCGAAAGCAATGTACGAGCCAGTTTGATAAGTCAATTTATTACACCAAACTCGCACCACTGATCAAGTAGTGGGCGTTATGCTGTCTATTCAAATCTAGTCTAAGGAAGTCTGAATCCGGCCTTGCACCTTTTCTGGAAGAAACCAGTCGGGTCGTATTTGGCAGCGACCCGGCGGAGAAACTTGACATTGGTGTCACCGTAACTCAAGATCGGGTGCTTCTGGTTGGGATCAACGTAGTTGAGGTAACGCCACTCTCGCAGGGCACCGATCGACTTGGAGTAGCTTTCCAGGGACGAAGCAAATGTAGTCGCCTTCTGACGTAGAATCACCTCCTGTTCGGCAGTCTTGACTGTGCATGAAAGTAGCCACAACAGCGAGTTGCCCTTGTTTCTGTCAAGGCCAAGAACATTTCCTCCATTCTTCAACCCAATATCGGCAAAGAGCCTGGGAATAGGCTGGATGAGGTTCTGTGTTCCGACATCTGTGGCGGGAATCTCGGCCAACAATTCTTTGACCAAAGTCGCGTGGAGTTCAGCAGCCTTGCGAATCACACGAGCATCGTTGGCGAAGGTCAGGCTGAACCACACGTTGCTAAAAATCTCGTTAAATAAAGCCCTTCAAATCTAAACAACTCATAACTTACAAGCGGCCCGAGGGGAGGACGTAAGTCTCTGCCATGTCACTGACGGGTCGATTCTTGGTATCATCAGAGAGTGCTTTGGCTTGCAATGCTTCATCGAATGCAGGTGACTTCTCGACTCCTTTGGTGTCGACGAGGACTTGGGCGAGCATCACATCAGTAGATGCGCTCGGATTATATGTCCAGTTGATCAAGTAGGCTGCTTCTGGGTTCTTGTGGTTATTGTTTGTGAAGTTGACCATGGCGCTGGTGACAATCTCAGCCTGGGAAAGGTCAGAAGCGCGAATGCCACCCCAGACATTACCTGCTGGGAATGTTGCTAGATCGAATCGCGTCACGATTCCAAAGTTACCTGACCCTCCTTTGAGGGCTTTGAGAAGATTAGCATTGGTATATTTGTTGGCGTTGACAATCCGGCCATCCGCAAGCACAATCTCGACGTTGATGATGGCATCGCAGCCGAAACCAGCACGACCCGTGTAATATGAGTTGCCGCCGCCAGTCAGAAAGCCAGCAACACCAACATTACCGTCTCGGCCTCCTGGCACGGCTACGCCATGCGGTTCGAGCGCTTTGAATACGTCTCCCCATCGGCTACCGGGTAGGATAGATGCCACAGAAGTCTTGCGATTGTAACTGGTCCCCTTCATGAGGCCGAGGTCGATAGTGACACCATCGTCGATATTGCTGCCCCCCGCCCAGTGGCTATGTCCACCACTACGAACGGCAAAGTTGGCTGTGGTCTTGGTCTTGAGAATTTTGATGATGCGAGAGACATCTCGGGCGCTCTTGGGCTGTACAATGCACGAAGGTGTCAATCGTGAACTGGCAGACCACCATGACTCTACCCTCTTGTCGTAACCGTCTTGGTTGGAAACTAAGAGCTGCTCATCGAACCCTGCAGCTGATAGAGCCGCGCACTACATGGATAGTTAGGTTAACTTGTTGAACTTGCAGAAAATAAAAAGAGAAGCAGATTTAGTATGCCTGACCGACCATTTTGCTCTATCGTTATACTCATAGCAAGACTGCTCGGAAAAGGGATAGAACAGGGAAAAGAAACAAAAGGTACTTACAGCTTTAGCTTGCGCACTTTCCGCCTCACGAGGCACGATGACAGCATTGGTGCCTGAAGCGGCAATGAGCGCCGTTACAAGGGCTGTAGCTGCTTTTTGAACCAACATGATGAACAAAGTAAAGAGGATCAACGATGCAACGTTGTGACAGTTCCCAATGCTAAACAGGAGAAATCACACGGATCGGCATACTCCTGACACAGAGGGCATTCAGCCGTT
>JAJODA010000286.1:0-34595 GCA_021730345.1 Fusarium cicatricum | reverse complement strand
ATATAGGTCTTACTAAATCCCCTATAAGCTAATATAGTTATATAGACCTCTCTTACTAACTATTTTGCTATTATTTATAATAGTGACGTAATAAAGAGCTTAATTTAATAATAAGAGAGGCCTTTAATAATATATATAAATAGCCTTTTTTAATACCTTTTAAAGTAGATATATAGTAAATATATATAACTTCACTTAGATTATAATTTATCTACTTATTAATATTAATAAAAAGTGGCTTTACTTATACCTAGGGGGATAGCGAAGCCTCTATATTAAGGTCTTATTAATTATATTACGATAGTGATTAATATAGAAAAGAGTTGTTAAAACGGTTCAGACTTGTAAAACCTTAAGTATAGAAGTAAATTGCAACTTAGTCTTATAGAATAGAAGATCCTTTTTGCAATAGCTGTGTTTACCCTGATAGAGCCGGGCATTTCTTATTCAGCCCGGACCTCTACCACGTGGCTCGCTGCTGGTGCATAGATCGGATGCTTCGGTTATTATCAAAGTTTCAAGGCACTGTCTCTCTTTGCTGTGCTAAGCAATATATGGGCTCATGCTCTATGCTTTGTGGAGGATCCTGAGCAATATAAATTGATTAACAGTTAGGATACCCAGATGCGGAGCCCCAGGGCGTAACCTTGTTGATCGGGCACCTTATTATGGACAGCTGTTTTCAGGCGCCCTGAACATCCGTCGCTCCTAAGAAGAAACATGTTGGTGAGAGACGAGGTTGGTATTTCAATTGGCCATCATCTTGACTGTTTCTTCGAAAATGAGGCGCTATCAGCAGCTCTAGACCATGAGGCTCAGTAGCCCACTTGGCTTGGCTATTCTAGATTCCGCTCAACAGTCCTTGAAACAAACTAAACCTGCAGTGATGAGACCTCTTTTCCGATAATCGATGGCGGTCAGCAAGTGGAACAGTCCTGACATTGTTTCAGTCTATCACTGCGCGAGCTATGATCCTGCTGTGTATGTAAGCCGAGCCTTATTGCGGGAGAGACGGAAAAGGAAAACTCTAGATGAAACACGACAAGGCGCTTCTAGTTGGTAGCACTGCGTCTCAACAAAGCCGAGCATGGGTGCACGATGGCCGGGAAGCATTGACGGGAGATACGGACGTCGCACGTACCAGCTTGAATGTTTCATTCTTGTTACTCTTTTTAGCATCATTCTTTGTGTGTATCCTAGATTACAGAAATCCATTTCCTTGTTTTCATTCAATGCTAGACCTTACTGCGCAGTAGTAATGTCGTATGCATAGACAATACCGTACATAAGGTAGTAAAGGACTCTAGCTTCTAGACGAGTCCAAGAGCAGAGAGTGGATTTAACTGACAACAACGTGCTGCTTCTCCCCTGCCCCTCATGCATGGGCAATCATGGGTCTAGCCCGATATGCATGCACATAGACACGGAAGAAGAAAATAGCGGGCTTTGGTATGTAGTCGGCCTGAAACATTCAGACGAGGACAACTTCCCGGTCACGATCAACAATGTTTACCATCAAGATGGCCTCGTCATCGTGATCATCAGTTATGCTTGAAATACCTACCTAGATATAGGCAGTTGCCCGGGTTTCTTCGTCAGCGTGCCTTTTAAACCCCGCCGGCGTCATCCTGAGCAGTCCTGGTCGAAACACGGTCGGTTTCATCCTTGACCGGTGCGTGGCCTATCACTTGCAGCCGCCCGCTCCCAGGGTTCAGGGTCTCACCGTTTCATGCTCCGACACTCCACGAATCAGCATCCAGCAGCTGTACATTTGAGCTGCCATTCTCCGTGGCTTCCTTTCAGACGCTGAGCTCCGAGCCATCCTGGGCGGCCATCTGACCACGATGGGTTGCTTCCGTAGCATCACGGGGTTCACGGCGCGCCTCTCAGAGCTTCAGGACATCCAAGTGCTTCGCAAACCTGTGGTTGCCCGTCGTGCCCGTCTGGTCGTCGTCTTTGTACCTCGACTTTAAGATGGCGGGTTTTCGCCTTGCTCGCCGCCAAATGTTTCAGCTAGCTTCCTATCCCTGAGAGAAACATGATGACGGCTTACGCCCGGGCGCAATAGAACACAGTTGGAAACCCCGAAACGCCAACTCAGCCTCAGCTCATCTCTTGTGCATGACTACATCATCAAACAAGACGAACAAGAGCGCGGAGTGAGGTCTCTGCGAGCAGTGATCAACAGCCAGCGGCAAGATTTGTGACCTAGCGGCGGCTCTGCCCTTGTCTTTTGGTCGGGATCAGCATAATCCGTGGGCATGACAAGTGGAACTCTGGAGCTCTGCAACGCCGCGATTTGGTATTGTGAGATCAGCAGCAAAGAAGATCGACTCTAAAGACCCATATTACGCAAGTTATACGTCTTCAAGGGCGCAGCTTGTCGCTTCTTTTCTGCTTTGTGTCTGGAGATCCGCTTCTTATTTTCTCCATGTTGTGGTCTTGGCTTGCCGCCTCGGTCATCCTGTTCATGCCTTTACACGACACGATCATGCAGCTGGTTCTTCACGTGAGTTCAGGCCGCGTTTCGGAAATTGAATCCGACTCCCATTACCACGTCGCAAAATCATCTCGCCTGTTATCTTTACCTTTTCAGGGCGTCTATTTGATTTGAGGGTACAACCGTACAAGGAAGCTTCCATTCTCAGGTCGGGCCCGTGTGAATATTGATGGCGACAGGGGGCCCTTCTCCCCTACCGCTACCCAATCAACGCCGCAGCGCTGGCCAAGCCCGCCAACCTGAACCAGCCTAACGAAACCCCGGGCACCACCTCACCGTCAAGTACCTGCAGGCATTATCGATACCTCTACCAGCGGATACCGACCTGCATTTCGCACCTGATTTACCATATATCTGCCGGTCTAGAGCTCTATTGCGCAAGTATCTGCTGCTCAAGCGCTACCTCCCGTCTGGTCGCAACCACCGCTCGTCCCTTGTGCAGGTCCCCGTCACCCTGTTCCCGGCCTGCCAAACCATCCCATCCATCCCCTCTAATACTCTCTCTTCCATTGTCTCGCCCATCGTCGCCTTTTTCTCCCCCATTCCCTCCTCTGCCCATATACACTCTCTTCACTTCCCTGTGAGGCGTTTCGCGTTGATCGCGGCCTTTGTTCACGATCCTCATTTGTTTATCTTGTCGTCGCTAATAATACAGAGCTTCTGCTCTCTCCTCCATCCATATCCTTCCACACGCTGTTACGCACACGCTCGAACCACCTCGTAAGAGACCGTCAATTCGACTGAGCCTGGGAGCCCCAACTCGATTTGGTGTCGTGGACACCATCATTCCGCGAAGAACAACAGTCTACAAGTCTCACTTGCAACTGGCGTACTCTTTGACTATTCACCCTCTTGCTTCGCGGCCGTCGATCCCACGATCGGCCCTTTCACAGTATGACTATGCTGGCTTCAAAAGCATCATTCCCGGCCGGCCTCGGTCCCGCATCTCTCGCCCCCGCTACTTCTCAGCCTGCAATGGCTCCGCCGCGAAGAGCCCCGACAATGCCCCCAACAGGCGTCTACGGTAGCCCGACAGAGTCCGAATTCTCCGAAAACGATCCCTCCGACTCGGTCAAGAACTGGGACGAAGACAAGGTGTGCGAGTATCTGCGAACCGTTAAGTGCGGTGATTATGAGAAAATATTCCGAAAGAACCACATCAATGGCGAGAACCTCTTGGAAATAGACAAGGATGTGCTCAAAGAAATGGGCGTCGAAAAGGTTGGAGACCGCGTTCGGCTCTTTCTCAGCATTAAGAAACTGAGGACTAGGGCGTATGCCAACGAAAAGAAGCGAAACCGGGTAGGCTACAGCAGCAACTGTTGTTGATATGGAACTTTCACACTGATTATGTTTGTTTAGGACTCTTTCGGCGGACTTGACATCCAGATCACCGCGCCTTCGGGAGGCTCACCGCGACCACCGAATACTGCTCGGGCTGTGCCTACATCGTCCACCAACAAGCGGTACTCGAGACAGATCGACCTTTATGGTGGCCTCGACAGTGGCAAGACAACCTCTCGGCCCAACTCTCCCCTCCCTGGCACTGACCTTCGAACCTTGCGGACACGGGGGAAGAATTATGTTACCAGTCCTGTCAATATCCATGGGCAGAGGATAGTGGCTGCAACCCCGGATAATCCGGCAAACCGTCTGGTAACGAACCATACCAGGAATAACTCCAGTATGGACGGCTCGCTGATGGCTGCCTTACCACAGGGTCAAGAAGTTATCCGCGTTATCTCAACCCAGGGCGTCACCAAGGTGGTCAAAATCGCCGACTGCAACACCTGCGAGGAAGTTATGCGAGTCACGCTACGGAAATTTGCGCTACGCGAGGATCACGAAAGGAACTACTGCTTCTGGGTTCTGGCCGGCATCGACCCCGATCCAAGCCAGTGTCGTCGGCTTGGAGACACGGAACTCTGGCGCATCATCAAGGACCAGCGGCGTCCAGAGCGGAACCGGCTAATTCTGCGGAGAGTGCCAGCCGGCGAGCCGGGCGAGGCGGAGCTGCAGCGGGCTGCGGCTATTGCCATGGAAGAGGAGCAGCAGAAGCATGCCCGAGCTCTCGAGACGGTCGACAAGCGGAGTCAACTCAAAGTTCAGAAGATGCTTGGTGAGAAGTGGAACGACCAACTCCAGTCCCCGCTCTCCCCGATCTCCTACCAGGACCGCGAGCGAAACCTACACAACGCAGCCAAGGATCTCGAACGGCCCCAGTCAGTTGCCGAGGCACTGCCGACACGGCGTATGCCGGGGGCGCTTCGTCAGTTTGGCGGGCTGCGACCTCCCAGCGAGTTAATTGCCTCTGACCTTACCTCGTACTTCCCGGACCATACTAGAGAGGACATTGATCGCACGGCCCGACTTTCTATGAGAAGGTCGACTCGCTTGAGCAAGGTCAACAGCCGGCTCAGCGTGGCTAGCAGCCTCAGCTTTGCCTCTAGCATTCAGGATGCGCCCCCAATCCCGACCATCGCTGACTCGTGGCTAAACGCCAACACCCAACTAGCAAAGGTTAAGACGCGCGACTCGGCGCATATGCGACCTCCACAGAATGCCTACAACCGCGATTCGGTGACCTCATCGATGCTCGATACACTCCAGGAGGAGTCGCCCATTGAACCCAACCGCAAGTCATATGTCTCTTTCACGGAGAGCAGCTCTGACTCGGCCGCTCTGAGCGTCACTGATCCTGAAGGCAACACCAGAACCACCAGCTACTATGATGGTGATAACTCAAATGGCTCTGGTTCGGGATCCTTCCAGGAGATCCGACAAGCCCTGACGGACGACGGTGATGATGTAGACGAGGAGCTGCAGAGCTTCTTGGCCGGCGAGTCATGGGGAGATGACAAGTGGATGAAGGGTGCACTCATCGGACAGGGCTCCTTTGGTAGTGTGTACCTGGCGTTGCATGCCGTGACGGGTGAGCTCCTTGCTGTGAAGCAAGTCGAGGCACCTGCACCTGGAGCTACCAGCCAGGGTGATACGCGCAAGAAGAGCATGATTGAGGCTCTCAAGCGAGAGATCAGTCTGCTTCGCGACCTTCGTCATCCCAACATCGTGCAGTACCTGGGCTGCAGCTCCTCGGCCGACTATCTCAACATTTTCCTCGAGTATGTGCCGGGCGGTTCGGTCCAGACAATGCTCAACTCATATGGAGCACTCCCCGAGCCGTTGGTGCGAAGTTTTGTTCGACAGATCCTCACTGGTCTTTCCTACCTGCATAACAGAGATATCATTCACCGCGACATCAAGGGTGCGAATATTTTGGTGGACAACAAGGGAACCATCAAGATCTCCGATTTCGGCATCTCGAAGAAGCTGGAGGCATCCAACATTTTGAGCGGCGCCAACAATAACAAGCATCGCCCGTCTCTGCAAGGATCCGTTTTCTGGATGGCACCCGAAGTGGTCAAGCAAACATCGTACACTCGCAAGGCGGACATTTGGTCACTCGGCTGCTTGGTGGTGGAGATGATGACTGGCAGTCACCCATTCCCTGACTGCAGCCAGCTGCAGGCCATCTTCAAGATTGGAGGCGGCAAGGCAGCTCCGACGATCCCCGAACACGCCAGCGAGGACGCCAAGGAATTCCTGGCCCAGACCTTTGAGATTGACCACAACCTACGACCCAGCGCGGATCAGCTGATACTCAGCCCGTTCCTGGTACCAATCACTTGATTACACCTCCAAGGCACCCGCTTCGCTCAGGCTTGAAGTATTGAACGAGCCATGCATCGTTTGATACGGCCCTTGCATGGAACATTGAACGACGAGGTAGATAACGAGGACTACATGGAGACGAAGCTTGATATACGACAGGAAGATGAAGAGTTCTATTTGGTTCTCGTGATCAACGGAACGGTAGCCGCCGGAAGAAATGAGCTATCATCTGGCATGGGTCAAGCGGCCCAGTAAGCAGAGGAGACTTGCTGGGGTAGCTAGGAATTGGTAATTCGAGAGGATATGTGGGTGGAGGCAGTTGCAGGAACCAGAGTGTAATACCTAGGGGGACAGGACTATGACTGATGATATGAGTTTGCGATACCACGCTCGTTTTGCTTAATTAGAGGATTGCATCAACGGATTGGGAGGGGCGGCAGCATTTACCTAGATATCAGAAAGGAGGCCGGGGATACAAGGAGTCTGGTAACATGGATTGAACAAAGACAATGGAAGACAAACGAAGCAAACCACGAGACCAAGCGCCAAAGTCCCAAGTACTGTGACTCTATTCCTAGCCACCAACAAACAGATGATACCAAAGTCCCTTTTCTTTCGGGATGACTCGTTTGCTAGGACTTTGATGGTGTGTTTGTGGAGGTGGATCGAGGCGGAGTTGAGCTCGGCCGCCTTGCTGCCTATTTGCAGCCCCCATGGCGTAGGAAGCTATAATCGCCAACTACTTTGGCTATAACCGTTCTTTTGTTGAACCGTTCGCACACATGGCAAAAATTCACGCCGTGTACTTGAGTCTACGCTGATCAACGCTAGTATGGTGACTCTCGGTACAACCTCAAAACCTCAGGCTTGCTGACGCTGGGTGATAGTTTGATATATATCCCAGCCCGGGCAACCAACTGTTACAGCCATGAGCTCGCAGGGAGACAGCCAGCCGTCGCAGGACAGCACCATGACGCTCATGCAAGAGAACCTCCACGAGGTGCTCTACTTTGCCTACGGGTCCAATTTGTCGACGGAGCAGATGCGGCAGCGATGCCCGCACTCTACGCCCGTTGGGCTGGGCTATCTGGAGGGATGGAAATGGATCATCAACGCCCGTGGATTCGCCAACGTGGTGCAGCTCGCTCCAGAAGACGACACGCCAGGCAGCTCAAGCAAGGGAAAGGGAAAGGGCAAGGGCAAGGAAAAGGCCGTCGAGGAGGACGGCGTGTACGGCCTCTTGTACCTCGTCCCGCCGCAGGACGAGGAGCGGCTGGACGACTACGAGGGCGTGCCGTGGGCGTACCAGAAGTTCCAGGTGGATGTGAAATGGGCCAACGCAAAGGACGGGGACGAGACGCTGCGGGCGCTCATCTATGTCGATGGCCTGAGGGTCGACGAGGACGTGCCGAGGGACGAGTACGTTGAGAGAATGGAGAGGGGAATCGCGGACGCGGCTGATAATTGGGGACTGGATGAGGAGTGGGCGGACAAGGTAATGAGAAGGTTCTGGAGTGAGGAGGAGGAGTGATGGTTCTTTTGACGGTTTTTTGTTATTGTTTGGGTTGTCTCTGTTTCGGCCATGGGGAGCTTTGAGTTGGATTTGGTGGTGCTCGATCTTATACCTTGTAGCGGATTGACCACTAATAAGACTCAGCGTCCCGGTGGGCCGAAACAACCTCATCTATTCCACTTCAACTCATCTTAATTAGACATTTGTCCATCTCAGCCGCCCTCATTATAAAGATGCCGCCTTTCTTATCAATATGCTCCATAGGGAGGACATCAAGCAGACTCATCCGCCTGGCCAAAACCACACCGTCACTCCCTCTCTCGGCAACATGGCATACGCGGCGACGCTCCATGACAACAACTACACCATGCTTCACACCACAACCTCGCAGCTTTCCCGCATGGTTTGCCCGCGGTGGAACATCAAACGGCCTCGTAATCCACCGTCATGACCTTCCACCCGAAGCAGAGTGGCGTCAAGTTCTCCCCTCGGCCATGGGCTCCCCGGACTCATACGGCCGCCAGCTCGACGGCATGGGCTCCGGTTTGTCGTCAACGTCCAAGATTGTCATTCTCGGGCCATCGTCACGACCAGATGTTCACGTTGACTTTACATTTGTCCAAGTTGGCATTCTAGACGGCGTGCTTGATATGGCTGGTAACTGCGGCAACATGTCGGCCTTGGTTGGCCCCGCGGCGTGGGATAGCGGGCTGGTGCCGGCTGAAGCTGTTGAGAGGGAGGAGGATGGCTCGCAATGGGCCACAGTGAGGTTTCTCAATACTAATACCAACAAGGTCATGACGTCTCGCTTCAGGGTCGCGGGTGAGCCGCTACGGTATGCTCATCAAGGTGACTATGTCATGGACGGCGTGCCAGGTACAGGGTCCAAGGTGGTCATGAGCTTCCTTGATCCTGCCGGTGCAAAGACGGGCAAAGCTCTCCCGACGGGTAAGCCTGTGGATATTCTTCAACTGCCAGATGGCAGTCAAATAGAGGCGTCTCTCGTCGATGTCGGCAACCCAGGCGTCTTTATCCGCACTGATAGCTTGGGACTGGGACATGATATGCCTCTGACGCCCGCAACCGTCGAGGCTAATGCAGACTTGAAAGTACGTCTAGAGCAGATCCGTCGAGCTGGGACTTCCCTTATGGGCCTCGATCCCAACGTCGAGAGCGTTCCCAAGATTGTGCTCTTGTTCCCGGCCAGCGGCTCGCCCGATGTTGATATTAGATGTCTAGCCTTGTCCATGGGCCAGGCGCACAAGGCTGTGCCGTTGACTCTAGCCTTGTGCCTTGGAGCTGCATCTCAGATTAAAGGAACCATTGCCTCTGATCTGACAGGGGGCAAGTCTAAGGAGACGGTCACCATTGCGCATCCCGGTGGGAGGGTTGACATTGGTACTGTTATACGTGACGGCAAAATTGAGTCGGCTCAGCTGCTCCGCACTGCGAGGTTTCTCATGAAAGGACATGTATACTATTAGTATGTACAGGTAGGTAGTTGGTTAAGACATTTATTTATATTGCTTGTCTACCCTGTCACGTGATATCTATATGCTGGTATCTGGAGACAAATTGAGCTGCCAATCTTACTCGGTAACTCTCAAGTCCCAGCACGTTGACAACTGATTCAATTTAGCACCGGAGCAACTTGAAAGCCATTCTTCATTTCTTTCCTCATATTGCAGCTCATTCTAGTTTACAAGCCATGGCTGACCGTATCCCGAGCTTCACCCCGGACTCGGCGCCGGTGCTGGGTCATCCCTATTTTCCCACCGAGGCCGTGGTAGCGGGCTACATTGCTAATGATAAAGGCGTGCCGGAGCTGCTGGTAACTCTTGGGGCTTTGGCCGGCGCCGCAATGGGGACTGCGTATTGGCAGACGGCGCGGAGCAAGCGTCCTCTACGGTCTATCGACCAATTCGCTGCGGCGTGGTTTGCTTTGTGTAAGTCTTGCTTGTACAGAGCACGCACTGAACCAGGAGAGAGATTGAAACTAACATGTTTTGGCTCGTAGGCGCTTTCTTGCATATTTTCTTTGAAGGTAGGCAGAAACTTGTCCTTGGGTAAAGAGCTCCTGTTGCTGACGATGGCTTCACAAAGGATACTATATCACACACCGTCACCAACTCCCCAGCATGTCGAGCCTCTTTGCTCAGCTCTGGAAGGAATATGCCCTCTCTGACTCACGCTACCTCACTCACGACATCTTCACAATCAGCGTGGAAACCATCACCTTTGTAAGGCCAAGAACCCCTGCCTCCCTGTGCACCCACATCCCTCTCCTCTGACAGCAAGCTCACACATCCAGCTCGCCTGGGGCCCTCTCTCGCTCCTCACATGCATCGGCATCACCAGAAGCTGGCGAAGCCGACACGTCGTGCAGACAATCGTGTGTACGGCACACGTGTACGGCGTGGCGCTCTACTACCTGACCAACTGGAACGACTTTCGCATGCACGGCGTGTCCTATAGTCGGCCAGAGGTGCTGTACTATTGGGTCTACTACGCGGGCTTCAACATGCCGTGGGCGGTTGTGCCGCTCGGTGAGTCTGCTCTTGCGCCGTCCATATGGGAGAACTTGTGCTGACTCGGTGTGTGTGTGTCTGTGTGCTTTTAGTCCTACTGCGTGACAGCTGGAATCAGATTAGCAAGGCGTTCGGGGCGTTGGAGCAGAGGCAAGACAAGAGAGAGTGAGGCTCTGGGAGTACGCAACGCTGTCAATGCCGTGATATCTTGCTAGGAACCCGGTGCCCGAGTTGAGAGCATGATGCATCACGATGGAACAGGAAGACTTTATGCGTTGCCCTGGGCTTGGGATGCTTTGCGCCCTGCCCGCTCATGGCCTTGCAATCCCTTGTCTCACGTCATAAACAACACAATACATAGACTCGATACTCTCCGATGCTGCCGTTAGCCCTGTTGTCATGAGCATCGCCCTTTCGGTGAGAACGAGTTGCCATCACCAGTGAGCTCATCGTTCGCCCTATCGAGGCCATCAGACACATCGAGATAGTATCTTCTGACATCTGATGCATCAACTGCAAGATCTCTCTCTCTTGATTCTGTCCAAAGTACCTGAACAGTCATCTTCAACGGCCCCCAAGTCTTGACACGTCCATGCTTCTTCTGCCCCATCTAACCGCTTATTACTACCCCCGTCCTTGTCCTTGCTGGCCTGATGACCTGTCATTCTCTCCTCATCACAGCACCTGTCTCGTCTCTCATTGCCTCACCTTCCCGTAACCGCCCGTCCTGAACCACGATCCCGGGCCCCAGTGATACAAGCTAGGCTGTTACCTGGTCTCTCAAGCTGTTGATTGGTTGTCATCATGGCTGCCGTGTCCAACACGGAAAGCTGAACGGCACCAAGAGAAGATACATTGGTCCTCGAAGCATATACTTGAGATAAATGCACTCTCTCATACCACAGAGGTTCTCGAGGCTCTCTACATCCATCCTGCCGTGTCCCTTCGCCCGTGAGGCTAGCGACCTCGGCGAGGTGCTGCACGACGATATACATGGTCGTCGACCGAGACTTGCCCACAATGTCATCGTCACACCGCATCTCCAATGGCTGCACCTGTCCTGCACTCTAATCAAGTCGGTGAGGGCCATACCAAAGGCATGTTGCAGGGCTAGAGCTGCTGGGGGCCTCCAGACATGCTGCTTCTGTCGAGAGTTGACTGGCTGGCGAGATACATGTAAAACACCACTATGCGAGCAAGGTCATGTTGTGATACAAGACGTGTAAAAGGCCACGAGAAGACATATCTTCTATATCATCCACCTGTGTTCCTAGCTGTTGATTGATAGATCATCACTATACCAAGTCGTTGTTGGTTGGTGATGACATAGATAACTATAGTACCAATCCCTGTCTGCCCGTGTCGCATTATACGCTACCGGTTATCCCTGCAGGTTCCAACCATTCATTGTATGTGACCCGACCGCCTTGTTCTTACATTAGACGCTCTACGGGCTCATATGGCGCAGTCCATGCGCCCAACTGTTGCATGCCGAACTCTTCAACATCATTTCTGAGGCTACAAGGTTGGCGGTGACTGCATTTAAGGTGACAATAGCTTCCTGTAGGGAGGAGTTAAAAAGTGAGGCGAAATGGTGGCAAAATCTTATTGGGGAAACCAAGATGAAGAGCTGCAGTAGTTCAAGACAATATCAAAGCTTATTAATTACCAGAGGTGTTGGAGAGAAGACAACTAACTAGCTGAATACTGCATACGGTTACAATGAGTTGCACAAGGGTCGTATCTCAGGGGTAATACAGATCAAAAGTGCAGAAGATAACAAACAGTCTATGCGTTATCCATCCATGAATACTCAAAGTGACAAGTCAATCGACCAAGCAACAAACGCCCTCTCAAATACCCATGAACACAATCTAGTCCATAACCCCAAAAGCAAATCCAACAACCCAAGCAGAAAAGAGTGTGTACCACGAGTGAAACAAGAAAAAACGTTTTGTAGAAGACAGATATTCTTGACAAACTCACAGAGGCCATCCATTCCATGCCAAGTCGAAGCGATGGAAAGCCCGTGGCAACATATGCAGAGTCACTCTTCAGTCCGCGATATCTTGGCTAGAGGTCGAAGAAGCTGCCGACGAAGGGCGCGGCGGTGGCACGGCGGGAAAGACCGGGTAGATGCTTGCCGTGATGATATCAATGTCAAACTTGGGGATGGCAGAGGTGCTGCGGAACAGCGCGCCGAGGTCGTTCCCAAAGGCCGCCATCTCGTATGTGTCGTCGCCCAGCGTGACACAACGCACAGTGGCCCTGTAGTTGGTGTTGCGCATCGCCGGCGGCGGCGGAGGGTACGGCGACGGCCCCGAGGTGTTGGCGAAGCTCAGGGGTCGCAGCAGCGCCTCGTTGGTCGCAATGTGCTGGAGGCACTGGATCGACGGCGCAACCTGCACCAGCATGTTCTTCTTGCCATTGCCCGGCCAGTGGAGGTTGAGGAGCGCGGCATGGGTCTTTTGGCCCGGTGGAGGCATGGGAATCACTCTGGGAGGCGCGGGCATGGCTTTGGGAGGCTGAGGAACCGTTGCGCTGGGGTGTCGTGAGGCCTGGACAGGAGGCGCGGGCATGCCAGGCCAACCGGGAGGCGGCTTCGAAGTAGGGAAGTGAGGATGCTGTCGTTGAGGGAGAGTCTGTCCCCAGGTGGAAGGCCGACGTCCGGCAGGCTCGTCATTGTCGCTGGCGTATTGGTTGTTAGAGTGCGAACGACGCGAGCTCACCGCTTCAGTAGCCGCACGGCCATTTCCATGACTTCGACGATGATGAGTAGCACGAGGCGTGGTGTCGGCAAGCGAGTCATCCGAGTCAGAGGCTGATGCCTCGCTGTCCGAAGAGCCGCATAAAGCAATAACCTCTGGCCTGGTCTCACCGCCTCTCATGCCAGATCGGGACTTGACGCTGGTGGTGGGAGGGAGGTCGTAGCCGTGACAGGCGATGGCCTGGTCAACCGCACGAGCTGAGTTCTCGTGAAGGCTCTCAATGGCATGCACAGGATTAGTCGCTGTGCTCGACATGATCATACTGCGCTTCCCAGCCTCTGTCTTCATGACAAAGGCGTGCCATTGGCCCGTCTGATCAAGCCGAGTGCCGACTTCGAATTCGGCTTTGGGGCCGAGAAAGGCGCGGCAGTTCTCTAGGTGGGAGCGTTAGCGTACTACTTCTAGATGGATAGACCAGAGGTGGTAGGTAAGAAGGGGAGATGGAGGAGCGTACGACGAATAAGCCACTCGTGGTCAATGACAGTGCATCTGCAAGAAGGCGCCATGTCTGATGGTGGTTTGGTAGCTTGGGTTCTAGAGGTTGGCCGCAAGATGGTCATGAAGGAGGCTGGGAGCTTGAAGTGCTGATGGTGATGTCGTGAAAGATGGGTAGAGTTGCCGTGAAGGTCTCAAGGCAGACTCCAAAGTGCGAAGCCCAAGGTAATAAATATAAGTATGGTGAACAAACAACTCAACAGCTTGGCCTATCAAGGAGTGCCCTCTCAATAAGACAAGGCGAGCGAGGGCTCATTCTGGGTCAACCAAACAGCCAAGAGGGTGTGAGACAAGGAAAACGTCAACTTACACCACAGACTTGTTGAAAGTGGCTGGGCAACAATCCAGGATTTCCTCTTTCACAGCATAGTAACCTAGCCGTCTCCTCGCCATCATGCCGTGTAAGTAGAGTCCAACAGCAGAGCCAATTCTACTGATATCCCAGACGTCAAAGCATAGCCGAGGCCATGAAGTCGACGATACCAGGCATGCCTTGATCAGGTCAGATATCAGGCTCGGGTGGTGTAATAACCATGGCAACTAGCCGCAACAATGCAGGCCAGCGCCAGAGTCAGCTCAGCCGTATCGTCACACATTCATTCCGCTTTGTATCGAATTGTGTCGCCCAGGTACTCTGGAGAGTATCCGGATCCCATGGAGCCATGAGGCCGTAGCATTCCCTTCCAGCTGCCCATGTCCATAAACAGCATCTAACCCCTGGATTGAGGCAGCTTCTGCATGGCTGGCCACATGCAACAAGGCGACAAGGCGACAAGGCGAAGATGCTACACCAATGCTCTCCTTGCTCGTGTTACTCGGCAGCTCGGACAGGCAAGCAGCCATTAGCGGGTAGCAAGCCCCTTTGTTTGTTGTCTCGTCTTTCCGTAGCTGTTTGGCGCCAACACGACTGATAGCAATCACTAATTTTTTTTAATTTTTATTTTTTTTTGCTAGGCTTGCTTGCTTGATTCGTTCTCACGCTGTTTGTTCTTGCAGGGACGGCTGAGATCTCCAATGCTGAACAGCCCTTCAATATTGATTGGTTGTGAGTTAAGCTGGGGCGGCATCCCTTGAAGTGCGTCTCAAGTAAGTGAAGGAGAGCATAGCCGCCCAATTGGATGTCACTATAATCTAAAAATCTCTAAATAATAGTTAGTTTAACATTATAATAAATATCTTTGAAATTTAATAAATATCTTACCTAGGTTTTAAACAAAAGTCAAAGTGAGTAGGCCGCCTGTGTTTTCCTCCACCAGCTTGGCTGGCTGCAGCGCTTAGCATGGGTCGACATAAGTGGTCGGCCAGGCTCTCGTAGGCTTCTTCCTTTTGACTATCAGTAATCTTTGCTTTTTCTGCTTCACGATGACTTCTGTTTGCAGGCCCCTCGACCCTGGATCCTTACTATCCCACAGACTCGGGGGCAATTCTTATGCGATAATGCAGTTGTGCCAAGGATGTTGTCGCGCCGATCGCTTCAAGATTGTCTCAGATTCGCTTCACTCTTTTTTTTTTCTCTCCCTTGCGACTGTTGACAGTGCGATGAATAAGATGGAGAACTCGACTTCATTTCGTTATATGAGGTGGCTGGGCCAGGGAATGCGAGCAAGGAATGAAAGTATCAAAAGGCTGGGCCGGCGGCATTGGTGTCTCTTATTATAGTCGTAGCGACTCGTAGGTACGCAGTATCTTACATATCAGCTTCAAAAGTTGGTCTGCAGTCGTTCCAGTCGGGCAGTCACTGCCTCCACCAAGGCTGTCTCCCTTGAGAGCAGGCCTTGAACCTGTTGCAGCTTCGCCCGGCGAACATCTTGTGGAATCCGTAACTCGGCTGAGGGTGTTGCCTGTCCATCTCCCTCCGAAGCCACCTTGTTCATCGCCTCCACCTCGGCTGCAAGATCTGCCTGCAGGTGCTTGACATCTTCCAGACGTTTCCACAAATGTTTCGCCTGTCCCTGTGCCGTCGCGTGTGCCTTGCCAGAAGCCAGTTCCGCGTATTCCGGCTGGGAGACGCTCGCCTGCAATGTCCTGACCTCCTCCACAAACGCGCGTTCCTTGGCGCTCAGGTCCCGTGTAGTCGCCTTTCCGACAATCTTGCGTAGGTTCTCGAGACGCTCAGCAAGCTGCCCTTGACGGTCTTTTGCTGCTGCAACTCGGCGATCATACATGGCATTGTCTGCCTCTCCATCGCGGTGTGAACCGTTAATCGTATCAATCTTGCCCTTAACCTCGTTGGCCTTGATAACCTGTTGCTTGAGCTCGGCCTGGAGAAGTTCGCATCGTCGGAAGACCTCGGCTGCTGCCATTCCGAGACGATGGGTCTCGTCTGCCAGGACCTTGTGTGCATCGGTAAATATCTGGAGTGTGAGTGGGCTCAGCCTCACTTCCTGGTTAACTACCGTCTTATGCCGGGACGTGCGGAGTCTCTCCAGCAGCGTGGGCAGCGCAGATCCCTCATCAAATGCATGCGACGGGTTAAACACGGGGCGCGGCTCATAAAAGTCCAGCGGTGCCATGCTGGCTTCACGGTCATAGACGGGAGTTTCCTGTCGAATAGGGGCAAGATCAACCTCGGGCGTGTCGAAAGTCAGGGCAATGGGCTCGTAAGGCGTGGCTGACAAAAGGAAGTAGCCGACATCAGGGTCTCGAAGAACACTGCATGCTGCCAAAGGCACCGCAACGTCAGCAGTCTGCTGCGAGTGAACGCGATCCCTGGAGGACTGCGAGTTGACAAGCAGCCCGATTCTGAAATCCGTGCCAGCCTCGGAGTCTCCACTCAACTCGCTCTCAAGGCGGAAGATCCACGATGTGAGAGAAATAAAGGTGATGGCAGCATGATGAGTAACAAAGAAATTGTATCGAGATGTCACGTCGTTGCTGAACACGGGCCAGCTTTCCTCGTTGACCTCGACCGGGCTCATCGTATCAATCGCTTGGAAGGAAAGGAGAGAAGGAGGGTCGGACTCGGCAAGGAGTCGACCAAGTTTGGACTTGTTCTTTGGTGGCAGCCACTGAGCCTGGATGCCCTCGAGGTCAAGATAGACGCGGACCTGGCCGCTCGTAGACAGCAGACAGACCACAGCAAGGGACAGTCCCTCTTGGTCGCCATCATCCATGTCCAAGTCCAAGTCTTCACCCATCATAAGCTCGTCTGTCTCTGTCTTTTTCCCAATAATAAGCATATCGGTGATGGAGGTATCCAGCTCGTCGCCTGTGTCAGGATCGGACAGAAGCTCAAATGGGCCCTGGAGGCGCGGGATGACACCAGGTCGAGACGGTCGAGTGTAAACTTCTGTGATTGGTTCTCCTATCGGGCCCTCGACGATCTGAGGTTCCTGGGAGTCCAACTCGCCCATCCATTCCAACTGCTGCTGGGCAAGCAACTTCTCCTGCTCCCCAACATCAGGATCGTCCTCGATACTAGCGACGGTGGTTACGATGGACACAGAGAGTGAGGGAATCAAGGTAGGAGGAGGCGCCCAGCGCTGTGGCAGCAAGGGGCACAAGGCGTAGATATCTCCCTCGCGCATGGCCACCCAGAGCGTCATGGGATTCCAACCACCAGCTCCCTTCATGGAGAAGCTAGCAGCAGCCACCTCCATCTCAAATGAATCAGGTGAAAAGGCCTTGTTGGTGGCGGATGCTGATGCCGAGAAGTCCTGGTCCAGAGTTGTGCCATCTACCAGCTTCTTCAAGTCGACAGATGTAGTTGGGGAATCGAAGGACCACCGATCAGAGGTGGAGAGCTCCCAGACTCGAACGATAGCATCAGCCGTGACTGTAACGATACAAGAGCCATTAACTCCTAGCGGATGCCACAAAGCTGACACGATTGAGGACCGCGAGGTGACATGGGTAGTAGGTCCCAATGTGAACATCTTGGGTTTGAGAGGGCCGGCATCCTCACTCGTAAGGTGTGACGGATCTGGGAGGACGCAGATATGAACGGTGTGTGTCGTGAGAATCGCGAGGTAGTTGGAATTCGGGGAGATGATGAGCTGTCGAATATCGTCGGCAACAGGCGTCTTGATAGTCTGCACGATAAGTCAGTATTGCTCTTCAGCATCCCATGATAGATTTCAGCATACCCTCAGACCAGCCGCAGACTCTAGATTGGACTCGCCATCGAAAGGCTGAGAAGAGTCCTCGCGCTTGATGCGAGCGCCTTGTCCTGACCTCCCCTTCGCATAACGGTTCGCCCACTCTTCCTTCAAGTACGCGAGATCTCCCCATCGAATCTCGCGCCCAACAGCAACAAAAACCTCAGTGCCGCGGCGCGCAATAGTTCGCCGTGGACCGGCGACCGCTTTCTTCTTTGAGGAATAAGCAGGCTCAAGACCGCGCGAGCGCGACGCCTCCGGGGATGGTTCAAAGAGACGATGGCCGGGGGCATTGCTCGACGACAGCCAAGCTGCCGAATAGCTCTTAACCTTGGGCATGGCGAGAGGCCAGGGTCGAAAATCGCCAGCCGCAGTTACTGTGTAGCTTCCTGAAGCTTTAGGTTGGGGGGATAAGTCGTCAAAGTAACAAAAGCGCGTGTAGCCAAGAATTGTTTGGGTTGTTTGCAAGAATAACGAGGCTGAAGATCTTGGGGGATGATGGCCTGCAAAAAAGCGTCGTTGATTGAATTAGCGCCTTTCAACACCCTGCAACCCCAGCGGCAGGAAGCAGGTACCGCAGTCCACCGCCACACCTCAGCTACAGCCGCCACTTCTTTGTCCAAGCTTGAACAACAGCCTTGCGAACATCAGCACTCGCAAGAATTTGGCCTTAACATTTGCGCAACAGCTTCTTCGCGTGCATATTTCATATCCAACCTCCTTCTCCAACCTTGCGATTACGTCGTCAACCCTTTTGAACCATCCGATCAGCGACAATGCGACCAGGCGTCCGAAGCACCGTAGAGCGCCTTGATAGGCCCAGCGCCTACTATCAGAGCCGCGTATGGCATCACCCCCTCCCCTTCGCACACTCAGCTCTGCTGACAAGAACCTAGAACAAGCGGAGACGCGATCGCGATGAAGATGAGAGCCGTGACAATGCATCAGAGTCCCAGGCCGATCCTCTGGCCCACGCTACCACCCTCTACGTGGGCAACCTGTCCGTGCCCTTAGAGTCTTTCAACTTAAAATATTGTTTACTGGGAAACTGACCATTGCGACGCCTATAGGTCCTTCTACACAACCGAAGAGCAAGTTTACGAGCTCTTCTCTAAATGCGGCGAGATCAAACGCCTTGTCATGGGCCTCGACCGATTCAACAAGACCCCATGCGGATTCTGCTTCGTCGAATACTACACACACCAAGACGCCCTCGACTGCATGAAGTACATTGGCGGTACCAAGCTTGACGAGCGCATCATCCGTACCGATCTTGACCCGGGCTTTGAGGAGGGACGTCAGTACGGCCGTGGCAAGTCTGGCGGTCAGGTGCGTGACGAATATCGCGAGGACTTTGACGAGGGCAGAGGAGGTGTTGGCAGAGCGATACAGTCTGAGGGACACGACTATGATGAGGGGAGGTAACCACGGAGTGGAGGAACTGTCCAATATTGGATGTTGGGCATTGATGCCATTATTAAGAAGAAGCAATCGGCGTTGGGAAGATGAACTGGATTCCCTCCTTGTATTTGTCTCTGTGGACATGCGTCTCTCGCTCCTCCCCAACCTGAGGCGCGATCTTGGTCTATTCCTACACTGGTACCGGACCCGCCGCCGAAGCTTCCATGCTATAATATCTTGGCAAACGTTGTCGTGACATCTCTCGCAATCCGTAGTTGAAACAAAGTTGTTATACATTGGTACCCAACAAGGGCCCATCTGCAATCCCATTGTGGGATGAAATACGCCGTTCTCCGTTCGATCCTCGGCCCATTGATCTCTGTCCTTCTCTTCTTCATGACCAACTCTAGTAACCGGGGGGGTTGATTCGCTGCGAAACCCTCGTCCACTTGGGTAGCTCTGCATCGTTATTAATATCATGATACCTAGTCAATGGCGCAAGAATCAAGGACAACATACTGTGAATGCCCTTGCGATAGCGTTTGGCCTTTCGGTCGAACATGGTGTATTTGTCCTTGGGCAACATCTCCGCCTCCGTAGGCATCTCAGCCTTCCATCGATCGAGAGCCTCGAGGGTCTGGCCCTTCTTGGCGAGGGCAGCGTCGACGGTCGCAACAACGCTGTCGACAGCACGGAGACGTAGGCGGTGGCGGCGCTTCTGGAACTTGGACATTCGCCAGGGAATCTTCCATAGAAGACCTCCAGAGAGGGGATTCGTGATGCGAAAGGCGCCGAACATCGTGGAGGACTGTCGCGGTTGCGGTGATCGGACGGCGGAGGAGGACGGAGGAGGGTTTTACGGATTGTCGAATGAGACGTGAACTTTTTCCAGGGCGTCTACAGAGCCGCGTGCGCTTGCTACAGAGCGTCTGGTTGGCTGCTTTAGCGATCGTCATCCGCTGGAGCGGAACATTATCATACCCGTAGCTGGGGGCGAGGTTCCAGTGGGGGGACAACTGCTAGCAGCTGAGAGCTCCCCCACCGAAGCGCAAGGCGTAGCGCGAACCATCAAGACACCCGCCCATCCATCCCTAAGCGCATACTTGACAGTAGATGAACGACCTCGACGACTCCATCGCCAACGCTTCCTAGCCGCCGAGCGCAACCAGACGAGGATAATCTTACACCGCCGATGCGGATCACGACACGATGAGTTACTACTTTGCCATCGTCGGCACCCAGGACAACCCGCTCTTCGAGTATGAGTTCGGCACATCCAAGCAGGGCGGCGACGGACAGTCGCGCTTCAGCGACCAGGTCCGCCATCTGAACCAGTTCATCCTACACTCGAGTCTCGATATCGCGGAGGAGGTGCAGTGGTCACATGGACAGATGTGAGTGAATAGGACGAGCATCTTGGCCCCCCGCGGCCAAGGGGAAGCATGGATACAACGACATGGAGGAATGCAGTACGAGTAAGAGCACAAGGCTAACTTCTTGATCCTCCTGCGCCAGGTACCTCAAGTGCATCGACAAGTTCTTCAACAACTACATCTCATGCTTCGTCACCGCCGGCAACGTCAAGTTCCTTCTCCTGCATCAACCCATCGTCCCGACATCCGGTTCGTCATCGCGTTCGTCGACCGCCATCGGCGCCAATCCCACCAGCCCAGCTACCGAGGAGGCTATAAAGATGTTTTTCAACGAGGTGTATGAGAACTGGGTCAAGGCCATCATGAGTCCCTTTTACCGCGCCAACATGGAGGTGAGGAGTCCCATCTTTAGAACAAGGGTAGCTGCAGCGGGGAGAAAGTATCTGTGATAGTGGAGGATAGAGGTTACGTGTTCTAATGATACCATGCTTGCGTTTTTATGGGCAATAGATTTTAGATTTCAGGTTTGATTTACTACTTGAGAGTTTCACCATACAATTCAATATCCATCCGAACAGTACAATGATGCCGACCACTGATGCCGACCACAGCGCAAAGAATAGCGAGGCATACAATATTCAAGCAACAGGCAGCAGAGTCATACCCAGTAATGATGATCAATGTTCAATGTGGTATTCATTTCGCGAGGTCGTCTACCGTGACGCCTAGTAATATCATAACCGTGTTACCCCAACGCCGTAGTCAAATTCATCCACCCATGTGCTAGCCATCGTGCATCTGTGTGCTTCTTCACAAAGCCAAACGAACCACCCAAAGAGTAGGTGATTGCATAGCTTAACCACCGAAACCGTACAGGGTGCGGCCCTGTCGCTTGAGGGCGTAGACAACGTCCAGAGAGGTGACGGTCTTGCGCTTGGCGTGCTCGGTGTAGGTGACGGCGTCACGGATGACACCCTCGAGGAAGGTCTTGAGAACACCACGGGTCTCCTCGTAGATCACTAGAGGAAGGAGGTTAGCATCTTGATAATGCGCCAGTGAGGTATCAGTATCAACTTACTAGCAGAAATACGCTTGACACCGCCACGACGAGCGAGACGTCGGATAGCGGGCTTTGTGATGCCCTGGATGTTGTCTCGCAAAATCTTGCGGTGACGCTTGGCACCGCCCTTGCCGAGACCCTTGCCGCCCTTGCCGCCTAAGAAGTGAAGTGTTAGCCAGATGCCACAAGCCTAGAGACTGCGTGCCTCCCATCATCGCGTTGGTGGAGTCGTCACCGACCACCACCTTGCAACGACATAAAGAGGTACAAAAGATAAAATCAAATACTTACGTCCAGTCATGTTGTTAATAGAAGTGTGGTAGAAGTTGATAAAAAGAGATAAATGCGGCGCGTTGTCGCGATGTTGTAGATGACGTGGGTTGCAGAGGAAGACGCGTTTGTGTAGAAGCGGAGGGAGGAGGGAAAGGGGAAGATGCAGGATGCGGGGGGCGAGAAGGGGGTTTAATAAATACGCGCAGGCAATCAGTAAAAAAACAACAGCAGCAGCAGGCACCTGGAAAATCACTGCTAAAATGCGGGCGGAATCAGTAAAAAAAATGGGAACCAAAAGGCAACCACGCGGGTCGACTGTTGAACGGCGCTTTCCCTCTTTCGGAGGCGCGTGTGAGCTGATCTGTGTCTGTTGCCCATTTTCTGGAGGGAGCTTTGGTTCGATTTTTTGATTGGCTGGTTCGTCCAGATCACTCAGTGGGGTACGTACTGTACTCGAGTGCACCCGACCTCACCCAACCTCCAGCTTATGCCAGGAACAGCCGCAGCCCAAAAACCCGCCCTGGGCTTTTTTAAGTGGGGGCTTTGTGCGACTACGTAGAATCAACCTCACTTCAAGGCGTGCATCAAGATGATCAATGGCATTTCCTTGAAAATATTCTCATTTCATCCAGTGTCTAAGATGTTTTTCTGCATCATTTCCTATACGTAGAAGCTATACCAAGTCCCTTCTTGGGAAAATAACAACGCCGTTATATCACTCTAAAGTCTCGTCTGCTCTGTCACGACCATATATAGTTCATGCATTAAATGATCAATTACGTTGCAGTCCAATGCCAAGTTGCAACTTAATTTAACTTGATTCATGAGTAAGTGTCCACACGCGTCTGATATGGCGTGATTTAAACCCGACGACTCCCCTCCCAGCTTCTCGAGCTGACTGAATCTGTTACTCCAACTCTACAAAAACCCTGAGCCAAGCAAGACCTTCCCTGGCGCAAACAAGAGAAAGCTATCACGATCAATAAGCCAGATGCATTGCAACGTTGAGCTCTCCGTCTATCTAACTTGAGGTATCTTGACCTTGCTCGCAAGCTCACAGCTCCACAAAGACCTGTCTCCAGAGTCCCCTTATTGTACAGGTCCTACAACCCTATATTCGTTACTTATACACAATAAGCGGCGTCGCTATTTCATTTGCTTCCAACGTTTAGGCCGATGAAGCAGCCTGGCCACGCCCAATAACGCCAATGCCATGCCTATGCTCTGATATCATCAGTCAAGTTACCCCGTCCCGTCCTCCCTGGCTATTCGCGCACCCGACCTTGAATCTCCCTTGGAGCAGCTTTCACTTGCTTGTGGAGATCGAGTGGTCTAGTACCCTCATCTCCCATCCCTGTGCGTGTTTCATCACACTTCATTATCTTGCTGTTTCGATAACAAAACCAAGGCTATCAAAACAGTCCGCGTCGAAATTGCAATTCATGACATCATGCCATCATGGAGTCGTCCATCTCGACATCATCCTCGAAACTCTCGATTGCTTCCTTGATTTGTTGACTTGCCTGAAAGATAGTAAGCATCACGGTCACCCAGTACGAAGAACAAGCCGGATTGCTTACCTTGGGGTCCAAAGCGAGAGCAATAGTAAAGTGTCGCACTGAGAGCTGCTTCTCGCCCATGCTCCTATACAATTTGCCGAGAAGGAAGTGTACTGTCGCCTCGTCTGGCGCCAGATCCTTTAGTATCATCAACTCTTTCTGCGCGGCTTCTAGTTGCCCAACGGCGAGCAGCGCCCGGGCCTTCTTGTACCGGGTCTGGGCTGCTCGGGGCGCAAGCTCCACGGCTTTGCTATATGCTTGCAGGGCAGGCATTATCTGCTTCTGCTTCTCCAACACCGTCCCGATGCAGCAGATCAGAACCGCGTTGTTAGGGTTAATCGTTTGAGCCGCGTGGAAGTGCGTGTATGCCTTATCGTATGCACCTAAGCGCTCTTGGACCCTTCCGATACCGTAGTATGCGTTGTAGTGGCGCCGATCTGCCGATATAGCCTGCCGATACGCCGTGAGAGCCTTGTCATACTCTTCGTTGGTAACATGTTCGTGGCCTTGCAAGGTGAACGCATAGGCGAACTTGGGGTCCAGCTGAGTTGCTCGCTTAAAGCATTTCAGGGCCTGCTCGTGATCACGAGCGAGCGACCAGGCATTGCCCAGCGCGCACCAAGCTTGCGGTGAAAGCCAGGCTGAATCAACTAGCTCGTGCGCGAGGAAAGAAAGGTCCGTCTCCCGCCTCAGATGCCACAGAATTGTTGAGTATACCTCCATATCCTCAAGTCGCGAAGGCGCCTGCACTCGCATCTTCCTGAAGAACTTTTCAGCCTCGGGGTATGAAGCCTGCTCGTAGTTTGCCCGACCCATCTGCGCAAGTACCCATGGGGTGTTTTGATGGGATGAAGGCAGGGACAGGAATGCTTGCAGACTTTCAGGGCACTGAAATTGCGACAGGTTGTAGTACCCATTCGCCAGCTTCTTTGTAAGGTCGAGGATCCATTTGAGCCCTTCCTCGAGTCTTTGGGTATCTAGCTCTGTTATCTTGGCTGCAGCTGGCTGGTGCGGGACCTCCTTGATCCTCGTCGCCTCGCCGTGATCTACATCGACGTGCGCGTCTTCCAGAGGTTTGCGATTTCCGCTCACCACGCGTCCAACACTGGAGCCGCTAGATCCAGGTCGGACGATTCGCGAAATTGGGGGCCTAGCCTTCTTCAGTTCTCGCCCGGCCGATGCTCCTATCGTGGCGGCGCCTGAGTTTGCTTTGGAGGATGGCCTGAACATGTTGAGTCTCGCACTACGTCGGGTCGTTATCAGCTCATCCGAGTTCGCTGACCGTGGGACTGGGTGCCCTGATACAGTTCGCTTCCTCTCCGCCGCCGGTATTGACGACCGCAGAGAGCTCGGGGGCGCAGCATTTGAAGCATCTGCCATTACAACCTCAGCCGGGTGTTCCTGCTGGATCTTATCGTGCGCCCTCGTCCTCCGGGAACCTATTCGATAGTTCATCCGCGGCGGTGCCTCGTGGCCTTGATCGATAGCCTGCGCATGTCGTGTCCTCCGAGCCGGCGCTTGGGGATGATCAAAGTGCTGAGGAGGGCGGGACGGTGGCGCATCTGTTGACACTGGGCCTGGCGGGGTCTCCATCCCATCCAAACCGGAACTGCTGGTTGTCGATGTCGCATAGCGCAATCTACCCTCATGGATCTTAGACATGAAGTCACTCTTTTCACCTTCGGTAATAGATTCGCCATTAGTGGACTCGTGAATGGTGGGAGAGTGGCTAGGGTTGAATGGGTCGCTTCCAAGGTCTGTTGCGACACTTCGTTGTGATCTTTTTGTAGGGACATCCGGGACGTTGGGTAATGATCCTTCTCTTGAGTCTGCTGAGGTACTCGGTTCCACGTCGAAGCTCTGGATGAGCGCATCGCTGGCTTTGAATATGTTCGGCACGCGAACGTTGACACCCATATCACAGAGGGCGGCGAAAGCATCCCACATGAAGGGATTGAGTTTGAGAGCATCTTCGAAACAGCCAACAGCCTTTTTCTTGTCGTCATAACCGCGGTTCAGCTTGCCTAATAAGCAAAGCACTGCAGAGGCATCGGGAAGGGCTGCGCGGGTGGTCGAAGTATGCTTTCCCAAGCTGCTTTTCGAAGACCAGAGACTCCGCGATTTTTCTAAAGCCGCAACGCCGTCTTTGTATCGCTCGAGAGCTAGACAAGCCTGTGCGAAGACCCATGCACAGCCCAGGTGAATGCCGCGATAGCCCATGGGCTTGCTAACATCGTATGCCGACCGATGGTCGCCAAGGCGCAGATGGCATAGCGCATAGAGGTATGTGGGCTCGCTGGACCTGGGGTCCTGGGCGGTCAAGCGTTCGGCGAAGAAGAGTGCATTTTCGTAAGAGGCATTGTCGAGATGATAATGTATCACCTGTCGCAGGAGGCCATTAATGGCCGTCGGAGTGGGCGCCATGCTGGATGTTGCTGTCCAGCGTCAAGGATGAGGAGGTTGGGGAGGTTCGGGGGTGATGGCGCTGACGGAGTTGCCTAGCGACGTGTCCAGGCCATGGGACAGCCGAAGGATGTTTACGAGTGTAAAGACTCAATGGCGGTCAAGCCAACAAGAGGCGATCGAGTCGATGGTTTGGCCTCGTCAAATAAATGCTTTGTTGTCGTTCCAGCGCCGTTCGCGTGAGTGGCGGGGACAGTCCAGGTCGAAAGAAAACAAAGGCGTCGTGGGTCGCGGTCGCGGGCCGGTCGCAGTCGATGTCCAGGTCGTCGGGAGGATTATAAATTAATAAAAAGATGTAAAGGAATATCCAGACCCAGATGAGTTCGTTCAGTGAGATATAGCGCCTTGGTCCAGCAGCCTAGGAAGGATCGAGAGGCGTTGAGTGCGTGAGGAAGCCGTGAAAGTGTCGGCGGCTCGCAACGTTTCGTGAACGGGAAACGGTGGGTCCTGATGAGCGAACGGAAGAAGAGAGGTGATGAAGATGAGATGTAAGGGAAAATCAGAGCGTCAAGAGACAAGATGAAAAGAATCTCCCTACTACCAGCTAATCCAACTTTGATAAGAGCGGCACATGGCAAGCGGAAGCGGCCGAAGCTTAAAAAAACGAGGCAATACTTGTTGTGGACTTTGCGATTGTCGATGCGTGAATCCCTCGATGAGTGAATGTTTGAGGTCATGGGCGGCCCGTCGTGGTGTCAGTTCTGTTGATTTGATTGGACACGGTCGCGCCAGCCTTTGCCCAGCAACCAGCCACCTCTGTATATGTACCTGCAGATGCCGCCTCGTTCCCTCTTAGGGGAAGTACTCAGAACATTCCCCACTACTGCAACCTAGGTCCTGTACACGCAGCCACTAAGAGTTGGAGTTCGCATTGGATGCTGCCTTTCATTTTCGTCAAGATTCAAGGCCAGTTATGATGAGCAACGTGCCAACAGAAACTTGAAGCAGTATACCTAGAATTGCCTGGTGCCTCGTTAGCACACAAATCAACTACCTTATGAGGTACTCCTCGCAGGAAGATGATGCGGGCTGTCAAGTCACTGTTCTACATTGGCTCAAAGCTCAAGTCTACAAAAATCACATATGGACAGTTGGGTGCAAGGTTGAATGGCAGAACACAAGGTTCTCAGAGATTCATTAATCGTAGCTGAGTATCCTAGATCCGCCCTTCTTGCCATGAGCAAGACGATGACGTCTCCATCATTCCCTTCCTTCACAATGCCAGCACTGAGCACAGCATCTTGGCCACTGACAAGCAGCGCATCAACACCTAAGCAGCGATGGTAACCTCAACCTCGACACCGGCCTCGACTGCAAAACGGTTAGACACTGCACAACCACATCAGATGCCGCGGGTTTCTTACTGTTGACGATGACGGACTTGACAACCTCGGTGGGGGCGTGGAGGTCGATGAGGCGCTTGTGGACGCGGAGCTCGTAGGTGTCCCAGGTCTTGGAACCCTCACCACAGGGGGTCTTTCGGGTGGTGATCTTGAGGTTCTTGGTGGGCAGGCGGACGGGGCCCTTGACGCTGAGGCCCTTGCTGCGGGCACGCTCGATGAGCTCGGTGCTGACCTTCTCAAGAGACTGGACCTTTCGGCTGGTCAGGGTGATTCGGATGCGGTGGCTCTTCTATGGAGGGGTTAGCCATGGCTGGATCGTCGCGACGTCGAGATGCTCTGCTGTCAACGTACGGGCTGGTCGCCGCCGAGGTCCTTCTCGTTCTTCTGGTGAGACATTGTGAATGGCTGTCAAGACTCGGCAAAGATGACTGCAACGGTAACGTGATGACGGCCTGGTCGGGATGAGGGACTGATAATTCCTTTGGTGGTGGAGAGTTTGATGTGATTTCGCGTCAAAAAAGATATTCAACAAATTGTGCGCTTATCGCTTATCGCCCGCCTCCCCCACCATCGGCTCTACTTGTTCCTCTGCCAATGGAATAGCAAAGTACTCACGTGACCTTATACAGCTTCACCTTGACTGAAGCGCAGCATGACGTAGCAGGATCCTTCATCACAGGTCTTTGTAAACATACAAATTAATTGAGAAGTTATGTTTATGGTGAATTGACAGCCCGAATCTTGTCTAGTTATCTTCATGTTGTAGAACACGATCATATCACCCCTCTTATTCAGATTTAAACACCAAGACACCTGATTACCTGTCAATACCTGGGGCGGAAAGTGGAGGTACCTATCAGCTTAGAGAAATTACAGCTCCATCCGAGCTACGACACGCTGTTCACTCGATCCCTGTCATCTCTTCATCTTCATCCCACTTCTCCAGCGCTCCGACAATCGCACAACCTACTCAACACCTTTTCCGGCCCTATTCATCGTCGCATAATTCAACGTCACCATGGCTCAGAAAGCGAAAAAGGACCGCGCCAAGTCCAACGCTGCCGCGCTCAACAACCTCCATATCGGTTCCCTAACCGTCAACGCCCTCTTCCTTCTCACCCACTTCCTCTTCCGCTCCCGCTCGCTCTGGCTCTACGGCCTCCTCTCTGCGCCAGCGCTCATCTGCGAGTACGTCCTTGAGGTCTCCGGTCGTCCCAAGTATGATCCGTCAACACGTGCGCTGCGCTCCTCGGGCGAGGACCTCTCCTCTCCAGGCTTGACCGAGTACATGTTCGACGTCATTTGGGTCACCTGGGCCTCGGTGGTATTTGTCGTTCTTTTTGGCAACAAGGGGTGGCTTCTTTGGATAGCTGTCCCGGCTTACGGCCTGTATCTTGGAAGTGGACTGCTTGGTATGGGAAGACAAAAGATGGCTGAGTTTCAGGGCGCTGGTGCTGGTGCTGGTGGTGATGCGGCTCCTCAGGGAAATCGCAGGGCGCGCCGAGCTGCCTAATTGGACTTGATTCTTCTATGGAGCGCTTCGTCTACCATGATTCCAGCAATTGGCTTGTTTTTCAAGCGCTCTGCTGAGGCCGCTCTCTCGTCCATCGCTCTAGGGTGTCATCATCAACGTTGCGTACTAGAACGTGAATATGCTCCAGAGCGCGTACGCTCTGAAGAGCCACCCAATTCTTGAACCACAGCACTCGGCTTTCTCCATCTGGACCTAGAGTATCGACAAAGTACCTCTGAACGAAAGACTTGACCAACTCCCGACTGTCAGGCGTCATGTCCCCCGATTCCGGATCCGTGGGTATGGTGGTGCGCAGCCACACGACAATGTGTCGGATATCCGGGTCCAACCCATACGGCCAATCGTTGAGAAGGACGTGGTAATCTGAGGGGTCCTTGAATGGGACGTTGGATGCGGGAGTGAATGGTGGCTTGCCCCAGGCCGTGGGCAGACGGTTAGCCAGGAGGTAGTTTGTCATTGAGCCATACTCGGCTTTTGTTTCCGCCGTCCACTTCATATATCGGCGGAGATCAGATGGCTGGCGTTTGAGGACAGAGAGGTTGTTTGTCTCTACCCTGCTGTTAGTCAACTGGCTCGTCGTAGCAAATAAATGTCAACCAAGTATCCGTCCAAGGCACTCACCGATAATGTCCTTCAACTCTTGCCAGTCATGCTTGTGGAACTCTTCGTCTGTCTGCGATAGAACCCACTTGTCGACGGCTGTGAGCGGGAAGGGCGACTCTGCTGGTACATTCTCACCCATGTTGAGGCGAGTGGTGAGAGTGAATGATCTGAGAGATATCGATGCAGGTGAACTGTGAGGGACCAAAGCCTTGTGGTATCTCAGTCCAACTGTGTCACAGATTGTTGTCAGCGATTAAAAAGGCAGACTTGGGACGAATATTGTGCTCTTCTTGAACTCACGGGTTCGCTGAGCCATCTGGAATGCTCCAATGTTACTCATGCGGTGAGAGGATCTCAACCAGCTTATGTCAGCTGCAACACGTCGCTGAGCCATTCTTTACCCAAATCAGTAATGAACAGCAATACTATCTATCACTTTACCGGTCCCTTGATATTATAGGAGGAATCATTGCAGGAACTCCTTTTGCCAGGGTTAGTCACATGTGATGAGAACAAGTTTGGCCAACTGCTGATGGTAGCCAAGGTTTTGGCGGTTGTTGAGCAAGTCCAGCCCCTCCATCATCGACCTAACCAACTTGGACGCGTCAAGGATTGGATCACTGAGCCCAATTACAACGCCGACAACCTCCAGCGGGCTACTCTCTTTCATCGTCAACTGTCCTTTCTTGCTACGTCTCATACCAGGAATCTCGATCGTTGTGCATGGGCAGATATATCCGCTCTGTTACTCCTCTCCCTTGGCAGGGCTCGCATCTCATGAATCAGATCCTCCACCCTGATCCATCATGATCCTCGGTCCAATCAGCCTCATAGACTGCATGGTCTTCCTCATTCTGCTCGCACCGCAGCTCATATGGCGCGCTGGCTTCTTTACAACTTTCTTCACTGCCCTCAAGGCGCTACCCTTTCTTCGTTGGTCATCCCTCGCCGTTGTCGGGTCGCTCATAAGCTCACAAGCATCTTCAGTTCTCGAGCTACCATTTGAATTCATTTATGAGCGCTACTTTACCCATCCCAGCCGACAACTCCCATTTACGCAGACTGCTACGATATTTGAGGACTTTGTGATACGCTGCGTTCGATACGCCTTCGCCAACATCCCCGCCAAGGTCGGGAGGGTCTTCTTTTCCAAATATGTCGCCCTACCCTTTGTCCGATGGCGCATGCTTCGACATGGCTACCTGAGATCTCCAGTCTACTATCGCGAACATACCATAGGACGGGTAGAATCCCCAAAGAGCCCCGTGAGAATCTTTTTTCTAACAGCATCCAGGGATCCGTCCAGACTCGAGGAACTTGGATAAAGCACCGCCCAGAGCAACCTCCGGATTTTGTCCTGTATTATATCCATGGTGAGGCTGACGGACGTATAGTGTGATGCTTATCTCAGTCGCTAACTTATCCAGGCGGTGGCTTCGTGATGGGTTCCAGCTACTTTTACCTAGAGTTCCTCATGGTGTGGCATCATCTACTCGTGAATGCGGGTTTCAACAATCCGGCCATATTCGCACTCGAATACACCCTGGTACCTGACGAGGTCTATCCCAGACAAGTTTTGGAAGCATTGGAAGGTTACAAGCACGTTCTCGACGTCGTCAAGGACGCCTCCAAAGTCTGTGCCTCGGGCGATTCAGCTGGCGGCTCATTGATACTTAGCTTATTGCTTGAACTGGGCGCGCAAGCTGGAAATCAAGACAGCAAGGGCATCGACGTGGAAGTACGCGGTGGTCTCGCTGACCCCAAACCGCCGTACCTGGCCTTGCCACGAATGGCCCTTCTCATCTCACCATGGGTGACGCTTATGTCAAACCTACATTACACCTCCAAAAGTGACTTTTTGGACAAGCGCACCTTGTGGAGGTATGCACACCAGTATGCAGGCGAGAGCAAGGTCCAGCAACAGCCGGCATCCCCAGGAAATTGCGTTGACGATCAGCTCTGGAGGGCAGCCAGCCCAGAACGAGGTTACTGTGTCATTTTTGGAGAGGAAGAAGTCTTTGCGCCTGACATTGAAGATTTCCTCAAGCGGCAAGCCAAGATTGGCATTCAGGTTGAGGGACAGAAGTTTGACGGAGGTATCCACGCATGGCCGGTGGCATCAACATTCCTGTCGAGCACAGAGGAGAAGAGGTTGCAAGGCCTCAGAACTGCAGTCAAGGAGATTAGAAGACGAATGCTTGAATGGGGCACATTGAACGTGGACAAGGTATAACCATCAGATTAGATCAAGTAAACAATCATAGACAGGGCCTTTGAAGTGGTGAGTCAGGAACCAGAGGCAAAACCTCGGCTTCGTCTTCGCCAGGCCTGCTCCGAGATAAAAGCTCATTTTGTATCATCACAGAGGTCGTCAAGAGAGACTGGGGAACAAGAGGATATAGGATTCTGAGTCATACCTGTATGCAAAGGAGAGGCCACGTCAACCCTTGGCATGGCCGAGTCGAAATCAATGGTTTCATCAAAAGCGAATAGTCTCGGCCTTGATGCCAAAACAGCCAGGCATCCATTCGCCACATCTAGATCCAAAGATCCTGGGAGAACAGAAGGAAACCGAGTACCTTATCCAGCAAACCAGTTGAGCCAAAGGCCAAAAGTCGTTGGATGAATGGCTGCACAGGTAGTAATCTCAATCAGGCTGGCGGTTGGAGCCTAAGGCGGGAGCCTAGGGCTGCAACAAGGCATCCATACCATGCCAGTTTCGAAAGCTCTCTTGGTCGTCTGATTCAGCGCTGCATGCTTCGCCAGCTGTTCGTTGGCGGACGAGGAATCAGAGAGATGCAACGCGCTCCACCAGCGCGCAAGGACAATCTGCGGCTGATGCCATGCAAGGCTCGACGAATGGTTGAACTGGTACACAGCGAAGTGCGAGTGCGTGAAACAGAAGTCTTGGAAGCTGAGTTGGTTCTCGGCACAGACGTTGCAGCGTGAAACATGGAGGTCGGGCTGGTAGTAAACCTGAATGGGAGTGAAGACGATGGTAGATGATGAATAAAGAGAGACGAGAAACGATGGCAGACACAGGCTAGAAGAACAGATTCACCAAGCCCCTTTCCTGAAACGGATGGTGGATGCCCTGGAAGTGAGGTGGCCCGCCAAAGTGTACGTACCTTACATACCCGTGGACAGCACCGTAACTTAATGGAAGGTACGTACTACCCGGGTACCTTAGCCGTGCTGGACTGTAGAAAGGTGGCAGGTCTTTCCATCAGGAGAGCCCCGCGTCGTGCATACCTATAAACGGCCGGCACTCCTCGCTTCCCCCCCGCCACTTGCCGCCCGCATTTATCGAGTGCCGACTGGTCCGCCCTCTTCTTCAGGCCATTCATCGCCATAGCCTCACCGAAACCTACCGACTCCACACTTGTACCTATCACTTACACGCATCCCTCTTTTCTCAAAGCCAAGTCAAAAGCCAAGTTGTCAACCTCTCTTGTCCTTATTCGCACAGGGACTCGGTCGTCATCATCGTCAACTTGTTGAAAGATCGCCTAGATCATTACTGTATTACTCTCTTGACTCATCTGGCTTCTCCCCGGTCTCTGGGAACACTGTCAGACGAAAGTCTCACCTTTTCTTTACCTTATCTGCTCGGGGCTTGATCATCTGCCTATCCGTCTTACACGCCACGCGCCTTGTTGCCTTGGGCCTCGTCCGCATCCCGCCGCCACTCCAGCAAACTCGAATCGCCGCCGCCCTGTTGTCTTGCACAGCCTCTCCCGCCGACCATCCTCTTTTTTCCTGCGGCTAACCGGTTTGACAATTCTTCAAAAGGTACTTTGCCCATCTCATTTGTCAGAGTGTCACATCAACGTCTCGTACAACCAACTCCCTTCGATTCCCTCACAACTTCTTCCGTGCATAACATCCCCGGGCCGGCAGCCAATCTTGCATTAAGCCCCACCCAACGTCACGTCAATCAAACCACGTCGTCATCTCCAGCCACGCGACAGAAGCTCTTTGATTCGTTGTGAGCCCCCGGCCAAACCCCTGCTTCCCCTTGTCCCCTGCGGTTTGCTGCTGGGAGCTTATTAACAGATGAGCTCCCACTGCGCCTGCTTTTGCTGGATCGATAATTATTACTGGGAAACTGATTCCTAACTGTTTGGTACAGCGCTTTGTCTCATTCAGCCTGGGCAACCTTTCACACGTGTCGGTGGTGACAGTACATGACCCGTCATTGAGTTACAGGGTTTATTTACAGTCAGCACAGCCAATAAAGGCAACCCTTTACCCGTTCAAAGGTATCTGGCCTTGGTTACAAACACCGAGTTCTCGCTCTTTGAACTTTGGGCTGGTCCAACACCTATACAAACACACGTCCAGCTCTACACGCGCCCGTGCTCCATCGTCCTGCATTCTTTCATCACTGCGATCGCGCAACGCCAAGCGACCTAGGCCTGTAGTCATCATCCGTCTATCGAGGCCACCAACAGACGAACCAAGCCCCCATCCATTAGCAAATAATCAACAGGGGGCTCCATTCACGCAGTCTCATCCAATTCGCTGCTGGGCTTTAATAACCCCCCTCCCGACCGCTGCGGCGCCGAGGCTCCACCCATAATCTCTTTAATCACCTCCGACAAAAAAAATTATTTATTATGTCTACCGACGACAGCTACGCTCCCAAGTCTCCGGACCTCTCTACTTTTTACTCAAGTGGCCCCACTCAACCCGCGCCGCAAGAGCTCCAGCATCCACAAGCCGGCAGCCACTCTAGCCCAGGATACCAATATAAAGACAAGTCTCCAATCTATGAAAGGTCTGCATCTTTTTCCTCCTACGTCCCTCCACTTCTCCCATTCAACAACGACAACCACACCAGCGATACCGACCAACACCAACACCTTATCCATCAACAACACCCAACTCAGCCGAGATCCGTCCGCTCAGAATATCAACCTTACTCAGCGCCGCACCTTCCCGCTCAGGATCGATACCTTGCTTCCGCGCCAGCTCAGCGCATATCTCCTCGCAACAGCTACGGGGGCACTTTGGCATCTTTGATACCACATCAACAGCACCGAGAGCCACCCGTGTCGTACGGCCTTGGCTACACAGATCAAGCTCCAGGGCCCAGTGTAGCCGCATACGGGCAACCCTACGCAGCACCACCAGGAGCTGGTGTTCTCGACCACCCTTTCACCTCTACTGCCGCGCCCATTAACATCGACATGCCTCCCCGCAAGGCTGCGCCCCCTCCCCCGCCCGAAATCGAGCCGTCTCCGGTCAGGACCAAATTTCCTACCGCTAGAATCAAACGCATCATGCAGGCGGATGAGGAGGTCGGCAAGGTTGCGCAGCAGACCCCCATCGCCGTGGGCAAGGCTCTCGAGCTTTTCATGATCCAGTTGGTTTCGAAGAGCGCAGACGTTGCCAAGGAGAAGGGTTCCAA
>JAJODA010000285.1:0-21510 GCA_021730345.1 Fusarium cicatricum | reverse complement strand
CGGCAGAGTCCATGGGGCTCACATGCGGAGGCAGGGCCATCTCAGTAGGCTGCTGAGCTGCAACATCACGCTCGACATAGGCATCCTCGTCCACATCTGCGTCGTCACCACCGTAGAAGACGGGGGCGGACTCGTCCATGCGGATAAAGGGCCGCTCGTACAGCCGGGGCGGAGCGTGGAAGGCGGGATGTGAGGCGAGGGGGTCGACTTCGGGACGGGTGCCGGCGACGGGTGTTCGTGTAGCGGGCGTGGACGAGGCCGAGACGGTGGAGGAGGATGACGAGGAGAGGGAGCAGCCCGATGAGATAGATGAGCCGGAGAAGGAGACCTTTCGGATATGGAGGTCGCGAGGGCGGCGAGACGACTTGCGTCGCTGGCCGAAGCCGTGTAGTACGTGCATGTCGAAGTAATAGATGTCGAATTGATTAGGTGGTTGTATGTTCCTGTCGATGGATTATATCCAGTCCTGGTCAATGTAGGAAGCGGGTGTAAGTCGTGATGGTGACGATAGTAGTTGAGTGAGGCCAAAAAAAAATATTTGGTGGTAAGGGTAGAAGGCCAGGTTAATAAAAGAGGATGGGATTGGCAATGTTATAATATCGATGTAATAATCATCAGCATTGTCGATGATGCTGGGGACCAAGGCAGAGGGTACTAATAACCGGGGGGAGGCTATACTAGTCTATAAATAATGAGGAAGTCGTATCTTACCTTAGCTGTGAGCCATAAGAGAACGTCATCCGCCGAACCGTCACAGCCCAGCCGAGGCGGGCGGGCATCCCTGCGCGGTACGTAGCTTGGTGACCTTCCCCCCCTGCACCTGGGCAGATCTCCACCCTTGGATATCTCCACATGGTCTCTCTCTCTTGGTGTTGAGGGTGTGGGCTTGGTGGACATCTCTAGCATTCACAGTCATTCACAGTCATTCACCGCGCAGAATCCCATTCTCCAAGACATTGCAGGGGTGTATCGTCTGTCCCGCTGATCTATAACCCCTGTCTCTTACTGTCAAGAAGCGAAGACCGAGCATGTACTCGCTGGTACCTGATGTAAACCGTACGTTTTGTCTCAACCGCCAATGCACGGAGCAAGGCAGTGAAGCCATACACAGTACGTACGTGGTAGTGAAAGCGAGTGGTGAAAGTGAGTGTCCATGATGCCTCCCCATACGCCTCACCATTCTGCACATATCGGTGCATCTCCGTGTACCTTTATCCACCGCCTTTTCTTTTTCCATCTCTCTCCCCACGCTCCCACTCTGCATATCGTGGGAGGAAAAGCCCCCCAAGCCTCGCTCAGGTCCAGGCCCTTTAGCTGTGCCTGGTGCCTTGCTTCTCGTGCCTGGTGCCTTTCAGGCCCCCCTCAAGCCTCAGCTTCCGACGCCACCGAACAATTCCCGGGCCGGGCGTGAAAGCCTCGTGCCCATCGCCATTCAACTTTTATTTGACTTTTGACTCTTTTTTTTTATTTTAATTAATTAAGTGACTGCTGTTGCTTGTCATGGCAGGGGACTGCATGTATCTCCCAGCAACCCGCCAAAAGTCAATCCCAGGGCAGCTGTAGCAGCCCAACTTACCCTGACCACTCTACCTACCCCTGTCTGCTAGGGGAGGGGTCACCCCCAGCGTGTGACTGACAGTGAGAGCGTGAGTGAGCTCCAGAAGAAAAAAGCAAACCTATGCAATCAATTGATGAAGCAAGAAAGAAACATGAAAAACAAACTACGAAAAAAGGCCCGTGCAGCGAAACCAATCTTTACTTGTGCCTTGTCCTTGCCTGGCAGAAGCAGGGCGACGTGAGCGTGAGGATGAGCCCGTGTCTGTGCCTGAATCTGTCTTGTCTCATGAAACGTATGTGCACATGAAGCATCATATCAGTTTGGTAGATCACGTACAGGGAAAACGTCAATGGCGGTTTCGTGTGTATGCAGCTGTAGATCTGCCATGCTGTCGCTGCAGAAATAACCCAGTACGGGCCTCTCGATACGGTCCCTCTCGACGTCACACTCGGGGTGCATATCGGTACCGATCTACAATTGAAGGAACCTCGAGCAGCTGAATGGCCTCCGCGACCCCGACCGGGCCCATTGACCGTCCGGCCAATCCGGTCCACTTCTCGAATACTTCTTCTTGATCATCGTAACCCCGAAACTCAAACAGCTCGCCTTCTTCATCTGCCGACGGCGGAACTCACTTTGCGCGCCAGCCGAACTCTACTCTTCCACGACTCCCATTTACACCGGACACTCGGGCAACATGTCCATCTTACCTGCATGAGACTATCCGCGCCCTCTCCCGACTGCCCTCGTTTCTTTTTCCTTATGCCAATTTTCCCCAGACGACATGATATGTATGTAATTTGCTGGCATTTGGAATTTGAACCGGGGATTGATGTCTCTGCAGCCGATGCGACAAAGAGGAGATCAGAAAGGAAGGAAAAGCAAGAATGGAACTGTGGCTCACTATGCCATGGCTCAATGTGGTGACGGGGCCGCGAGCGCGCAGTCAGCCACGAGGACATTGCCTTCACTGCAAATTGTCGTCGAGACGGCCCGGAGAGACAAGACGGGGCTTACTACCTCTTGCGGGCAGATATTCGTGAATCTGTCAGCACTGTAGTCGGCCAAACTGGGGCGGTGAACCCCTCAATTCCACTCGCGCTGCGACACACAGAGGCGTCTTGTCCGTGTTGGGAGCTAGCACTGAAGATCCAGGGTCTCAACGATGGAGTTTGTCTCTTATTCCCACTTTGAGAGTGCAACTGCAGCAGAGTGGAGAGAGGGCAGAGAACATCATTATCGTGCATTTCTGCCCTCTTGGCGGGCTCGTCGACGGCTTACACGGGAGATTGGTCTTGGCTTCGGCCATCCGTTCTCCTCTTCCTCCGGGCCGGCTCCGAAGAATCACGGTAACAATGGGAAGCTGGAGATGCCCAATCTCCCTCCCTGCCTTGTACTATTGAGAGACGCCAGCACCGAAGCATCAAACATCCTCGTCGCCGATGCGTTGGTACTGCTACCTCGCAGTGATTTAGCTTCATTCGAGCTCCAGCTGTTTGGACGTGGCGCCAAACCCGGCGTCCAATCCCTCTCCAGCATCCGGCATGACCGTCTCCGACGCAGCGGAGCTATCGAGATGCTCAAAGTCGATGAGTAACCACCTATTACATGTTTGCTTCTTTCTCCTCTGTCAAATCTCAGCCGAGATTGAAATCTACGCGCGGGCAGGATCTCAAATCTGTGCTACAGGGCGGGTCTGGAACTTGAAAGGATTTCCAACAACAAGAAAAGAAAGAAAAAAAAACCCGCCGCAGCGACCAAAGAAGCAAAAGCCTGGTATCCGGAGATTGGGTACAGCACAGCTGTCCCCAGGCACGGGGATGGGCATCGATTGGGAGCCAAAGAAAACATCATGTTTACTTTTGTGCGCGGCGATGCTTGGGTCCGTCATTCCAAGTCTATGGATGATGCATGTAGATGGCAGATTACCATCTTCAAGGCGCATCCTGGCGACATGTTCAATGGTCTCCAAGCCATGTACGGATACAGTAGATGCAATGCTACCGTGCTACGCATCATCAGCTTTCTCTTTCTTTTCTTTTTTTCCCCCTTCAGCTCGCCCAATCGACGGGTTTCCCGTGGAGACGGACAAGGTTTTTCTTCTTCTTCTTGATGGAATTGCGCGTTTCCATGGTGGCTGGCTGCCATTGGGTTCCGAGTCTTGGGGTCCAACGTTGCATCTCGCATCTCACTGATGGCTCTGGGCTCAGCTGAGTGAGCAGTTGACCCCCCCATCGGGCCACTCACATGCGAGTTTACTGTCGACACCACCACATCATCACGAGCTTGGCTACCCTAAACATGTGGGAGGCCTTGCAGGGTTCATCATGTCCTTGTTCGTGTGCCTTGCTTCAGAAACAGAAACGATCGATCCGAATGCGACTCCAGGCAGGCACACAGGTTTCCATCCTCTTGAGAATGCTGGTACATCCATGTACTCGACCGTCTTCCAACTTACATCACTCACCGAGACTGATAATCGCGATCATCGTCTTCCCAAACAAACCCATGACCTAAATGACATGCTTCCCCTCCCACACCAAGCATTTCGCATTTCTCCATGTATAAACGACAAGCCATCATTGGATGTGGCCCCTCTTACTAGGGCCTCCCCTTTCGATCCATGCCTCTTGGAGCAGCGCTCTTTATCACCAACCTACTGTACACACTTCGGATGAAATGACACTCGAACGCCCCCTTCCAGTCACATCAAGCAGCCACGACCTTGACGCCTTTTTTGATGACTATCTCCTGACGATCCTACTCAGTTGTCTTGGAGCTCACCAGGCTCACAGAGTCGGTCCAATAGAAGACGACAATCGCAAGAGAGCCATTGAAGCTTGGCGTATCTGGTGCGGCGCCCAGGCCCATCTGATGCCCCTGCTCAGCTGGCGCTATCAGGCACGCAGCACGCTACAGCGCTTTATCCGCAGCCACAGCCAGTGAGTTCGACCAACTGCGCGTCGTCCCGCCTCGATAGCAGCAGTTTGGCGTGGCTCTTAGGCAGGTTTTTCCTGGGCCCTTTTCCTCTACGTGGTTAGCTAGAACACCGCTCCGTGGGATGTCTCGTCCTGACTCCGGGTTTAATTATCTGTTGCAGCTAAAGCAGGGAGCCTAAGCCTTTGTCTTGGGAGCTATCCCCGGATCGACTGTAGCCGGCTTTGCTGAGGGGATAAGCATCGAGATTCCCAATTCTCATGCACAATTGTAACCCCGTATTGATTACTAGATAGCCGTGTAATCGAGGCTAAGCCTTGTCACCCGACCAGATTCTGCGAGGCTCAGAGACCAAATGCAGGGGGATGAGTGTCAACGTGACCCCGACGCAAGGGGTAGATTGCAGTAATCATTCCGCGCTATGGGGTGCATACGCCCAGGATGAGATCCCCTTCCCAGCTACCGGTATGTCGTGTGCAGCAACTCTCCGAGCACAGCTGCAAGTTCCACGTCCATGTGTGCGCAGTCTTGAAGCCTCTTCCCCTGATGCAGAGCAGATCATTTGTGCGTCGTTGGTGAGACACACCACCCTCCGCTCCAATAAGCTGAATCACGATCGAGCCTGCAGTAGACTCATCGAAACCCCGGCATGGGCTTCTCTGAACCGCGCAGTCGGGTCAGCCCGTGACGTCGCGGCAGTCTGAGACTTGAAGACTTCCCGGTCCACCCGGCGTGCCAAACACGGGCTTGTTTTCTCATTCAATGCGAAACCAGAGACATAAACAGCGCGTCTTCATTCCCCAAAACTCCAAACGCCTAGATATCATCCTACATAGATACACGGCCCTCCAATTGACCTGACCCTTGCTCGTCCATGTCCGGGTCCGCGTCGCTGGGTGTAAGCCAGCCATGACGAGTAGATTTCTTCCACCTCGAGCATCTCACAGCGCTGAAAATATCGCAGACCGATCGATCGTGATGCTATTCAGACAGAAAAAGCAAGGGAGAATGTGTATAGCCTCACTCATAGCACGCCATCATTCTCGCCGGGAAGTCGCTCTACACGCTTCTGCTCCCAGTTGTCGATATCTTTACCAGCCAGCCTCTGTTTTCAAGTCAGTCATATGTTCCACCAGAAGAGTCAGCTCTCCCGGGCCAGGTGTGAGACGCACGTAATACTCCTCCTTCGTGTCCACCTTCCTCGCCGACCGGCGCACGTTGAGTTCCTCGTCCTTGGTCAGCTGGCGGACCTTGCGGTCGTAGCGTTCGTAGCGGACGGCGGTGGCGGGGGTCAGGACAAAGGAGCCAGCGACGATGACGGCCATGAAGGGCAGGCCAAACATGAGGAAGGGATGCTTGTTCATGATAGTGCGATACCGCATGCCGATGGTGTTCATGTCGGCCGCGCCCCGGAACTTCTTGCTCTGAAACGCCGGCATCGTTGCGGGTCTTGGGCCGGTGCTCGGCAGGGCGGACGGTCCGGAGTGTCGAGGTTCGGGGGGAGGGTCGGTCGGTGAAGCCTTGTTCGTTCAAGAAGTGATATTTCGGAGGCGGCGATAGTGGAGAAGCCGGGGAGACGACGACTGTGTGGTTGGTGGGCTGATGCAGATGCTGTATGCAATGGGATTCGCGTCTGACGCAGTCGAGAGCTGAAGTGGAGAGCAGATGAATTGGCAAAATGCGATTACGAAAAGGAAGAGCTTGATTAGTTTGTCGTTACTCAAAAGCCGAGCCGAGTCGAACGACGGACTGATTCCATCACGGAGATCCACTTTGCGGCGCAGATGATGGCCTGTGCGCGTTTACTTTTTCCCGGCTGCCAGACCGACATCTCCACCATGTCAAAAAAAAGCCGTTGCCTCGTTTATTCACTAAGAGCAAAGTGAAACTCCGTGACAAACGGAGACTAAACATTGGGAATTACTAACTCAGCACACAGACCAACTCTGCTAATTAATCAAAATTCTTCTCAGCCTCATGATTCCAGAACGCACGAGATCAGGGGTCTAATGCCTCATGTACCGTCTTGTACCACGCCAACGACCTTGTCCCAGCCGTTGATATGAGACGGACCCATTCGATCCATGTTCTGGAAGATGACACGGCTCCATCGTGAAAACCTCTTCCTGGCATATCCTGGGGAAAACTGACAGGTCTGAGGCTGGAAGAGGCTCTTGCTCCCGTGACCGCCTCGTCCTTTGGACCCTGAAAGCCCGTGCTCCAACACCCGATGATGGTCCAAACGCACGGTGATGCTTCGGCATTCCCGCCCTCTTCTGTTCCTCAAGAGGAAAAGTTTTTCACGGCCTGGACCCTGCCCGATTCAGGGTCCTGTTCGCGACGTGACACGATGTGAGCTGGCTGGACTCTGGTCCATGCTACCTCGGAAATTTGGTAGGGCGGCCAATGGTAGCGTATGTTGATCAGTTTTGTGCGTCGGACCGACGGTAAATGCTGTTGTTTTACAAGATTGTGGACTCGGTGTCTTATTGCTGTTGTTACAGGTCATACGTGGCTGTGTTGTTCAGACTAATCCCGACGCCATCAGGTCTAGAGATCCATGTAGGTGGATATGAAGGATCGAGCACTGAGGATTTCAGGGTCTTCTCTGTGACTCATCCTCAAGAGTCATCTCATCTCGAAGCTGCCTTATGGAGCAGCCAATAAATTACATGACTGTTCACAGTGAGACGAAAGACGCAACACGTAAAGAACCGTCTTTCTAGACTCAGGCTCATATAACGACGCGAGGCATATCGGTATGATTGTGTGTCTGCTCTTGTTCACTGATAGAGTGCTTCGAAATTAAGATCAGCTCTGTTTCCATTTTACATCTGCAACAAGTGCAACAAACTCTCAAGGTGGGGGATACCGCTATTACGACCCAGGTAACATGCCTACCTTGAGACCGAGAAGAAGAAGAAGAAGAAGGAAAGTAACCGTAACTAACAAGGCTCGAACCAACTACTCTATCTGAGAAGCAAGAGCTTAGAGCCACGGTCACAAGCATATAATTGTCACCTGGAACCACCGAAACTGCTTGGAGTTACACCGTACAGCAACTGCTCAAGCACACTTACCACTGACACACTTCAACGCATCGACACAGTCTTGGGCGACCTTGCAAGTAGCACCTAAAGCTCTTGATTAGCTTCGTATCTCAAAGTGCACCTCTATTCATACCCGCGCAGTGTCCGAGCCATGAACAGTTCACGCCACACTTTCCATTCACACAAGTCAAGGAATCTGCGCAGTCCTGCGCAACTTCACAAGAAGCGCCTGGCTTACAACTCAGTCTCCTAAACCTCACTCATGGTAGTTGTAGTGAAAAAGGGTTATCGTACCTTTGCAGTGTCCAGGCCACGAGCACTTGTCTGGTACAGGGTTGCCACCACCACCGGATCCCTCACCTCCGATGCGTTGAACGAGCTTGTTGCCCAGTCCAACGAGACTGGCGTGAAAGTCGTCAAAGTTGCCGGCAGTCCACGCAGCACCCTTGGCGCCGGGGACGGCATCTGCTCCTGTAAAGGCAATGTAGAGAACATCTTCCTCATCGTGGCTCGTGTTGGATCCTTGACCGGCCTGCATCGACTTGCCGTAGCACGCTGTGGCTAGAGAAAGGGATGCCTCGCCGACGCTGGGTCTGTCGCCGTGGTCGCCGTTGGAGTCGCCCCAGATGCCGTAGAACTAAGTCGCCTCAATTAGCTATCGTCGTGAACAGTGCCTTCTCGTTGGCTTACCATCTTGTCTCCGCAGATAACCGCCATGAGACTAGCCTTTTGGACACCGTACTCGCGAGGATCAAAGGTCTTCCAGCCAGCGTTGGTGCCCGAGTTGCCAAACACGACAAAAGAGTGCTCGTGGGGGTTCAAATCGCTGATACCCACGTTGTAGCCCTCAATGATGGACTTGATAGACGTCGTCGGGATCGTCGTCGTCGACTCGCCGCACCGCCCATCATCTTGGGGACCACCCTGGTCGCCGTCGCAGTCGACGTCCATGTTTGAAAATGTGCCGCCTTCGCCCTGGAGGTAGATGATTCCGTTGTCTGCGAGGTGATCGCCACAGTAGGATGTTTCTAGCCGCGTCAGAACAAGCATACAGCGCTGCTGAGAATAGAAGAAGCTTACTGCCATTATCCAACTTGCAGTCAAAGAAGCCGGTGGCCAGTTTGTTGGTGCAGCTGCCCTTTGCTTTGAGCTGGTTGTAGAAGTTGCGGACGTTCTTAGGGACATCGAGGGCTGATGCCGAAGAGGCGAGGAGCAAGGGAATGAGAGATTGATAAAGCATGATGAACTAGTGAAATGACAACAACCAGTATTGTAAAAGAGAAAAGAATAATGGACCAAGACGAAAGACCCCAACGACTTGCGCAACTGAGGAATATAAGCAAGTTGTATTCAGTCTATTACAAATTTAAGACAACACTGAGTTACCGACCCCATCTCCTGTTTCATTCCTTTAATCTGATGTCTGTTTCGAGCTGGACGAAGGATTCACCGTTAGTCAAACAACTCGCTTATTCCCCCTGGCTGTCACTAAACTCGACATATCCATGACATTGCAACCTCAACCCCAGATCTGCACCAAGAACCCCTAGCGAACTGCCAGTTTAATGTATCCAACCTATTTTATGCCGATTGCCAAGACCTCCAGTGCTACGCTGCTTTTGATATAAAATGAAACTGCTGCTAAGGCGGTGATATGTCGGGCTTGGTGAGTAAGACCCAGCTCGACGGACGTTTCACAACCCTGGCCCGTCATCCTATTGCAACGGTTGCCTAATACCGACATTAGTCTGGGTTAGAATAAACTCGCAACAGCCTCAAAAGCTGAGATGACCAGGAGCGGGATGCCTGTTTATTAAATCTGCATTGATATCTTGTAATGTCGAGATCCTTCTAATTAACACATAACCGAGAACTGACTATGGTCTTTTTTTTGCGTGGAAGCTAAGAGAAAACTGAGGCTTTATGTAGCCAATAGAGATCTGCAACTATATTACAGCTAGTTCAATTATAGTAAACCCTGTTATCACTATGTAGAAGCTACTTGGCTGCACAACGCCCAAACTTGGTCTTTCATTGAGCTGCGAGGAAGGACGTTGACACCGGTAGCTTAGACAAACCCCATCATAAAGGCCTAGTCTTGACACTTCGCAACACAAACAATACCCCTTCGCTGAGAGAAGAAGAAGAAGAGCCAGAGAATCATTCTTGAACGGAACACCAATGGCGCCTTTATTTCGCAGAACACTTGTTCTATTCGCCTACGTCCCCTAGCTACTGAAGTACTACCTAGCTTTGCGCTCCGTAGAGTATGAAGGCTTGAAGATGCGACACTAATGCTTCTTCCTCAACTCCTATCGAAGGTTCCATTCAACTTAAGAGTCATCTCAAGTTTACTTGATGGCACATATGAGCCAAGCGGTCGGAAGAGTATTTAGCGATAGTGAATCGGTGGTAGGGCGCAGAACTCTACTGATACATCCAAGCAGAGAAATATACTACACAAAACAATGGCAGAACCCTGAGAGCTCTAAATGGACACAGTCCCAGTGATCCTGACAAACTCCCCCTCCATATGTTCCCACAGCTTATCCACCATTCCCTCCTCTCTATACCTCTTTAACAACTCCAATATCTCCCCCGACGCACTCTCCCCATCCCAGTCAACACTATAAACACCACTCGTCATCTTCCCATCCGCACCCACCGCAACCTCCTCCTCCCTAGCTCCTTTATCCACTTCAGCAGGAAACCTCCCGCTCAGACACAACCAAGCATGCCTCTCCCCACACTCCTCCTTGGGAAGCCATTTCCCCATTTCCCCATGACCGTCATACTGGCCCGAAACCCGTACTTGATCACCTGCATCAAAAGCCCGTCACCGCTGCGGATCAGATCTGTGTCCACAGAGCCGGGAAAGTTGTGGATGAAGGAAACTTCCGGTGCTTTGCGCGCGAGGGCTTCGAGGGAGAGCGTCAGGGCTGTGCAGAGGTGGCCCCGCGTGGAGCGGAAGGGGACAGCGCGGCCGGGGATGTCGTCGGAGAAGAGCGGGCCTGCTTTTGTGCCGGCCATGACGGTCACGACCCGGCGGAGGGAGGACGCGTTTTGGAGGAGGGGGAGGAGATTCAGTGTCAAGCGGGTGCGGGAGTAGAGGGTGAGGCCGGTGATGAGGGGGAGACCCTCGGCGGTATCTGGAACGTATAAGTCGTTGTCTACCTAACCTTGGATGAGCAACTTACCAACGCCGTACTTTAACGTCCCTTGACTCAGAAACAGCACGTTCAAAGCTGATTCCTTACTCTTGATGTCCTCACAGACCTTGTCCACGTTCTTCAACAAGCTCATGTCCTCCTTGATAAAGACATATTCCCCACCAGGGTTGAGTGTCTTAAGCTCACTCTGCAGCCTATCACCCGCGTCTTGCGAACGACCGATAAAGTAGATCCTGGGCTGGACAGTGTGCTTGGCAAACGCCTTGAGCGCCGTTTCACCGATACCTGCTGTGGCGCCAGCAAAGACGGCGACGAGGCCGGGAGGGAGTACCGAGACGGCAGATGAGTTGGATCGCTGGACTTCTGTGAGGGACACCATACTTTACTTTGGTTGACAATGAAAGTATATACCTAGGTGCGTATATTCTAAAATAGCTTTAGATTAATAGAGACAAAGAACGAGAGCATGGAGTAAATGGCTGCGTCTTGGGAAACCATGGCCTTTATCTCACTTCTTCTCAACTACCGCCGCCCATTCTCTGAATGTACAGTTACATCATCAATCTCCTTGCTATTCAAGCCATCATCGGCTTCATGGACAACCTACAAGTCAAAGGCGCCCACCCGGCTCAATGATAGACCGCGCAAATACGAACAGAGGTTAGCGCCGGGGCCTAGCGCCCCATCCCGCTCCGTGATGTCGGCAGAAGCGAAAGCGAAGCTCCGGGACCGAAGCCTTGGTTGGCCCGGGGCCGATTAACGGATTATAACCATGACGTGAAGGAGCCCAAGTTGAGTCGGTATGGAAATTGTGGTCTGCTTAGAATGCGCATGACGCACATGACTCAAGGCGTTGGCTGGGTTAATCAAACCTGGAACTAGACGAGGTTCAACTGAATGCGACATGTTCCGGATCGAATTGAAACCGACGAATTTGTATTGAGGCGATAGGTGGTAGTTATTCAAAAGTAAACCCATTCGCTGTCTTGGAAGACGCAGCCCACTGCTCGCATCATCCCTCTTGCTATCCCTTGATGCGCCTCCGTGTATCAACCTTCGAAAGACAAAGAAACGCCACGTCCTCCAGCCTGACTCAAATCAGGCCCACCCCTTTCCTGGCGAGAGCCCTCAAGCCGTATCGTTGTCTGGTAGCCGTTGGTACAAGAGAAGCCAAAAGTATAGTACGTACAAAGGAAACAGGTTCGGTCGGATATGTCCATGTCCATGTTGGTCTGGTATCGTCTCGTCGTGATCGGCCAAGTCCGATAGGCCGCATGATGCATTATGAATACCGCTCATCAAAAGTTACAAATCCCCCAAGATAACGTGTCGTGTCCCCTTTCCCAAAGAATATCAATCCTCATACAGCCTGTACAACCGATGTTTATCACTCTGGGCGCGGAGGCTGTGGCTGCAGCCCGTTGAGATACGCCATCAACCCCATGCCAAAAAGAACCACGCCGACCATCGATGCGTAGGGTAGTGCCGCGTGGAGGTGCTGGCCCTGCCCCATAGCGCCCTTTGGAGGATTTGACGGCGTGATGGTGTTGGCCCGAGACAGAGTCGGCGCATCAGAAGACTCATCGCTGACGGCTGCCTTGGCAGCCTCCGACTCCTCAGCGGCGTCCTTGGGAGCCTCTGGGAATGCCTGAGTTTGCTCGGCAGCAGCGTCGCTGATTTCTGACTTGCCCTTTCTTGATCTCGATCGGGCCCTCTTCTCGGCCGCTTCTCGCAACGCTTCCTCAGCACGAAGCTGGACCACCATTTCGGCCAACGACTTCCTGTCCACGTCTCGTTCCGATTCGGCGGCCTCGCAGCGTTGCTTCCATTCTTCCATCTGCTCCTTCATATCTCGCATCTGGCTCTCCATTAGATCGATGCGGACCTGGAGAGCGGTGGCCGTTTCCTGTGCCACATCAACAACTGGTGCTGTCTCTTCGGCAGCTTCAGGTGTGGGGGCTTCAGGGACAACGTCCTTCTCCACCTCGGGCACTTCGTCAGCTTGCAACTCCCCTGATACCGCCGATCCGTTCATGTGAGCAGTCGCCGACTCTTCGAGCCGTTTGGCCAGCTCCTCTGCCTCTTCCCTAGCAAGCCGCTCTTTGTGGAGTAGTTCCTCGAGTTCACGCATCCGGGCGGTTTGCGAATCCATATCTCGCTTGGCGTTGTTTAGAGCCTCAGTGAGCTGGACGATTTGGCTCAGGTTGTCTGGACGGATGGGTGAGGTGTTGGGTGGTCCTGATTTGGGTCGCTCGGTCGGGCCACGTTTTAATGAAGGAACATCGGGCTTCTCAGGTAAAGGCTGTTGCGGTGGAGGCGCAGGCGGGTCGGAGAACCGAGCCTTATGATCTGCACGGAACGGTGTGCCCATCCCATTGACCATATGTTGAGGCTTGGAAGGTTCGAGGAGCTCGGGCTTCTCGAGATCTTTGAGGTCGTCCTTGGATAGTAAAGTGTGGACGAACTGGTTCGTGCGGCCCAGATCCTGCGCTTGGAGCCGAGCACTCCGCATTTCGTTCTGCTGATGTTAGTGTCTAGCTCCTGACTGAATGCCGTTTCAACATACCGCAAGCCGTTTTAGGATCTGGTCCGTGGCAACTGGAGTGAGGAAGAAAGGTCGCTGTTGTAGCATGCCATTTGGTTGCATGTTGACCACATTGCCGTTGGGCATCATTCGGCCATTGCTGGCCATAGAAGTGTTGCTTCCAGTGCGGCCACGCATCTGCATAGCGCCTGGAGGCATCATCATGGCGCCATTAGCCGGGTCGAGATCGCCAAAGTTCATATCCAATACGTTGTTCGACGCACTCAGGAAACCAGCATGCTCGACCTTGGCAGCCACCTTGTGATGAACCACGGTTTTCTGATCTTCACTAACGATGTCGATACCGAGTTCTAGGTGATCAGAGGTTTGTAGCTCATGCGGTTCTGATTCGCGGTTTTCTTGGGAGAGGCGGGTGCCGTTGACAAAAGTCCCGTTGGATGACTTGACATCGCGAATATATATCTTGCCATTACGCTCCGCATAGATCTCAGCGTGTTGCCTGGACAGCACTTTACTGTCAAAGAAACCGTTGGTGGGCGTCGGTATGGTCTTTTGGTTCGTTTGGCGTCCTATTCGAAGGCTTTCGGGGGCAAAAGGAACGGCAATCGTTTTCCGTTCAAACGTTCCGTTTAGAGAGAGTAGATACAGCACCGGCTGCCCAGGAGGGAACTGGTCGGCAGTCATGGGGCGCATCATGCCTTGAGGTGACATCTGAACCTGCCCAGGACCGGCCTGCACAGGCCCGTGAGCCATCATGCCTGCAGCTCTGCCCGCGGGTAGTCGGGACAGATCTTGTTGAAAATCACCCTTGCCCGGCGGCCAGGGGCTCTTGGGTTGGGGTCGTTTCCGAGGGGCGCCGTTGGCTGACCATTGGCTCAGATCCGTCGTCGAAGATAGAGGAGTGCCATTGGAGTGAGAGCCGTTGGAAGCGACAGTGGTAGCGGAAGAGTTGGACGAGGCTGAAGACACGGACGATGACGAGTTGGACCGCGACAATGTCTTGCGCGGCACAAACATGCCGATGCCGCCTCGGGCGTCGTCTGAATTCATCTGATGGTTCCCGTTAATCGTGCCCCATGCTGGTCGTGAGATTGGAAAGTTTGGTGGATTTGCGACTGCAGTCATGAGGATGGATCGAGCTCCAAGGCAGAGTGCGGCCGATGGACGGGAAGGCTAGGGATAAAAAGATGGCCGGTTATGGAAGCGGGACGTGTGCGGCTCGCGCCTCGCAAGATTCGACGTCACTCCACCGCCAGTTGGATAGTAGGCCAGGTATGAGGTACAGTTCAAGCCGAAGGTTGTGATCTCAAAGGATGCGCTCGATGTATCAATATCTCGGGGTTGCTCGACGTTCTAAGTAGATAAGGAAAAAAAAGTCAGTTCGTGGTTGGAAACAGGATTTGGCGACCACTCGAAGTCGGATTAAGGATGGGTCCGCAGAGGGAGCCAGGCAGTCTCCGGGAGACGAGTCGAGCCGACGACAGTCAAGACAGTGTAGAACTCACCAAGCACGAGGTTATCGCGATGTCGGAGCGGAATTCGCGTCGCAAAAGTCGATGGACGGGAGGCTGAGGGCCGTGAGTGAGCTGATGGGAGGTTGCAGTAACAGTATGGGGGAGGTCTGTCCAGCCGTCTCGCTAAGCGCTGCTTGGCGTGTCGAAATTGGGGCCCCGGCACACGGAGTACTGAGCACGGAGTACAGTGGAGCACACGCCCAATGACTGTGGCATGTGCTCACTGCTCGCGTTGCTCATCAGCACCACGAAACAGAGGCTTCAGAGCGTCGAGAATGAGTCTTGGAGGTTTGCAAGAGGCGTTAGGAAAACAATGCATAATCAAATCCCTCTTGGTAGTCGGTAGCCGCGCTGTGGAGCCTGCCTCTTGACCCACGAAGGAGAACCGGGAGCCACGTGATGCTTTATGCACAGTGCACCGCGGGCTTTGTCGGCTGATGACGGGCACTGTGGGGGGAGATATTGGTCCGTGCATGGTAAATTTAGTCATTCTCTGTCATTCTCGCTCCGACGTTTCGCCGAGTTGAAGCCTCCACAGTCAGTTAGGCCAATTAGAGCAAGCTTGGGAAAGTCACGGATGGTTCGTCAACTCGGCGCAAAGAGAGCTTCATCAATTCTAGCCTCACGACAGCCAGCAGCATTCCTTCTTCACCGCCTCGATCGAGATCTAAATCAACTCCCTTTAAGCTCCAAGCTTAGTTACGCCGTCTCTCTAGGTTCAACATGCCTCCCGTTGCGCCCATGAATGCTGGCCAGCATGGCCCCTCTAACGTGGACAAGCGTACGGCCATTACATCTGCTCTGGTTGAGAAGACGGGTAGCTGACATTGAATACACAGTCAAGATGGGTGCCATGATGGGTGGAAGTGCGTTGTCCCCCATATATTTGGAATCGTGTCAAGCCATTTTCTAACATCTCGACAGCCGTCGGCACTATCATGGGTTTTGTCTTTGGTTTGCCTCCCTCCAACTCCCACCATCCTCAGTCGCTGACGTAGAATAGGAACCGTCAACATTTTCCGATACGGAGCCGGCCCCAACGGCATCATGAGGACGCTGGGCCAGTATATGCTCGGATCCGGTGCGACCTTTGGGTATGCCAGAGTCTCTTTCGAAACAGCCTACCTCCCTACTAACCACGGTATTATAGCTTCTTCATGTCTATTGGTAGCGTTATCCGATCCGATGCCGACCCCAAACTGTACGACATGTATATGCGAGCGCAGCGACGACCCATAGTCATGATGACCAACCCCGCTTGGAGGAAATCATAAGAGCAGCGACAGATCATCTGAGACGAGAGCAATACCCAGTCAACTTCGACAATTCACCCTGTACAGTCTGGCCGTTGGTGCCCGCATTCTGTAATATACATAACAAAACTCTTCCCAGTTGGATCAATCGCATTGCAGTTGGACCAGGCTGCCCGGTCCACAATCAAAGCAAGGCAAACCACTCAGCGGGAGCGTCTTATGATGTGAGGTTCTTTTGTTGGTCCATCATCTTCTGCAGACTGCTGCCTTTCTGGACCAAGTGGCCCTTGTTACAACATGACAACAGCCTAGAGAAGCCACTCAACGCTTGGCAGGGTAGCAAGCCAGCTGTGGCGCTCAAGTTGAGTGTCAATCGCACAGGTTGCTTTCAAGGACAAAGATCGACACAGCGGCACTCGTGACCCAGTCGCGGATACGAGGTCTCGGTCGTTGGGGGTGCGTTTCGAGATGGCAGTCCTGGGGCTGTTTGACCGCTTAAGGTTTCCGCAAGTTCAGCCCTCCCGTCTGTGCAAAGCTTCCCCATGGCGTTTGATGGCTCGTTTCTTCCATGGCGTTTTCTGCAGCCTAGGGCCCTGATCCTGTTGTCGTTCAAATGGCTCATGCATTACGCCGTTGCGATTGGCTCCATTGTGGAGAAATGCCGGGATTGCTTCCCGTGTCAACAGCTGAGGACCGACGCGACGTTGCACAACGTTATGCATATTGGACAGCGTCGCTAAGTGGGAGCCATGTCCCTGAGCCAAAGTGATTCTTTTGTTGCGTATTGTGAACTTTTGATGCTTTCTTGAAAATGACAACATCTCTTAGTGGTGCTGACAGGCTGACCTTACATGTAGGCCAGGCCTTGGCTTGCAGTGTCCGCATTCCCATCTTCAGATCCGGCCGTGGACATTCGAGGCTCATATGATGGCATAACCCAAAAAGTAGTCGCCGTCTTACAAGCCATTGCAGCTCTTGAGATCATATCGTTGGGGACTGATGGAGCGCTCGTGCTGCATGCCACCCTGGTCCCCCTCTCTTCAACTCATGACAGATTGTAATCCCCCAAGCTCTAGATCAACTGTCCCATTGGGTACCAGTCGCACTCAGAGCTCACCAAACCTCGTTAGAAATGGCCTGCCGTCAGACTCGACCGGGAGATGCCGCAATCACGGGACAGCCTTGGACATGTATCTATACGGACCATACAGCACCGAGATGTGTGATGAGCTGGCGTTAGCCTTATCACGTTGTTCCTCGACGTCGGAGTGAATGGGTATCACGACCAACATGTTCGTGTTCTTCTTCCAGCTACCTACACAATGGACCCCATCGGACCCGCTCTGCTTCTTTACTCGGGACATGAACTGCTGCCTGAAACACTTAGCGGTTTGCCGTGCGGTGCAAGGCAATATGGCTCTATTCTGGGGACTGCGGCCCGATCTGGGGACAACCTGGTTGCGGATCATTCGTCAATCGTCTATCCCCAGACCTGTCCCTTGATGGAGATCCGTTTCCATTTAGCGTCTGTCCAAGGCTAAAGCACTCTCGATATCCCGCTTCACCGCAACCGGTATCCCGCTTCACCCCAGCTGACATCCCAGCACCAAGCACCACCACCGTTGACGGTCGATAAGAAACTTGATAAACTATATCTGATAGGCCAATTTCACTTCATGATAGCCTTGTTGGTGTGCTGACCGTACCCCGGCCTGCAGCTTGACCTGATGCACGATGGGCCTCGCCATGTGGTCCGCCCCCAGTAGCTTTATCATTTCCAACGCCACCTTTATGTGTGGAATCAAATGTGGGAGTCTTTGAGGGGCCGTACTCATGATGACTTGCCTTAGCTCACGGTGTTCCGTCTGGGATGGCATCCTTCATCTCCCAGAGGGCTGAAGGCCGCGGCTCTTCGGCACATGTAATGTCCCTACACGGGGACGCCCGTCGTGGCTTTCAGGATCGCCAGCTGCGGCTGTCGTAAGGCAGGACATATATAGACCGAGTCTCTCGCTATCGATGACCTGATGTTCAATCCAGACTCTCTTAGGAGCTATCGATTACTTGACTCACTCATTCAAGATGGGGAACAGCAACAGCCACCATGGAGACACTTTCAAGCTGGGAGGGCTTGGTAGCCAATTGAGCCAGAAAAAGACCAACGGGTATGTTTCCTTCTGTCAAAGCTATCTGGTGTACATGGGCTGAGTTAAATATAGCAAATCGCTGCTTGGCACACTTGTGGCACCGTTGCTGCCGTTGTTCCTCATAGACAACCCGACCCCCAATGGCTTTCCTTGGAGCACATTGACCTCTCGCACCAACTATTACACTGAACACCCCAACACGGGAGTTATCAGGAAATACGACTTTAGTGTCAGCCGGGGCCAAATCGCCCCTGATGGCTATCAACTGGACGTTATCCTAGTCAACGGACAATTCCCTGGCCCTACCATCGAAGCCAACTGGGGCGACACCATTCAAGTTACCGTCACCAACGAGATTGAGGAAGAAGGTGTTGCCCTGCATTGGCATGGCCTTCTTCATAAGGAAATGCCCTGGGAAGATGGCGTCCCTGGTGTAACGCAATGCCCTATCCCCCCCGGAGAGAGCTTCACCTATCAATTCATTGCGGACATGTATGGCACCGCCTGGTATCACTCCCACTACTCTGCACAATCCTCTGCTGGCCTCTTTGGTCCCATGGTCATCTACGGCCCTCGTGAAAAACGAGACTACGACATCGATGTCGGGCCTATACTGCTAAGCGACTGGTATCACAAAGAATACTATGACCTAGTCGAAGAGGTCATGAAGCCCAATGGCACTGGTGTCGTCTTTTCCGACAGCAACCTCATCAACGGGAAGACGAACTTTAATTGTTCGACAGTGGAACCTGGTGACAAGACGCCCTGCAACAGCAACGCAGGCATCTCCAAATTCCGTTTCAAACGTGACAAGACTCATCGCCTACGGCTCATCAACTCTGGCGCAGAAGCCCTTCAACGCTTCTCGATCGACGGCCACAAGATGACGGTTATTGCCAATGACTTTGTTCAGGTTGAGCCATACGAGACGGAAGTTGTGACCCTCGGCATCGGCCAGCGGACAGATGTTCTCGTGAAAGCCGACGGCGACCTCGACGCATACTGGATGCGCAGCAACATCTCAGTCAAATGCAGTCTCGCGCTAGCACCAAACGCCCTCGCGGCGATATACTACGACGATGCCGACCAGGACCGAGAGCCTGAATCTTCTCCGTGGGACGTGCCGGACCCGGAGACGTGCGCCAACGACGACCTGAGCATCACAAAGCCTGTCATGAAGCTGCCGCTGCCGGAGGCGGACTTAACCATGGACCTCGAGGTCGAGACGTTTAAGAACGCGAGCAACGTGACGCTGTGGTCGTTTGGGGGCGTCGCCTTTAGGGGCAACTACAACAGCCCGACGCTGCTGCTGAGCAAGCTGGGGAACCACTCGTTTGAGGAGCAGTGGAACGTGATAAACACGGACAAGGCCAAGAGCGTGAGGGTCAATGTCATCAACAACACGCCTATTCCGTAAGTCCTATCCAGCCTCACTTTGATGGGTTACTGACATCGAGGCTTTTAGTCATCCTATGCATCTGCACGGGTTCAACATGTATGTTCTGCACGAGGGCCCGGGTGCCTGGGACGGCACCATCATCAACGAGCACAACCCCCAGCGGCGAGATGTCGTCCAGATCCAGGGCAACGGGCATTTGGTGATTCAGTTTGACGCCGGCGGCAATCCAGGTCCGTTCCACACCCTTCTAAACTTCTCCCTAAGACTCTGCTCACACACTCCCGACAGGTGTATGGCCGTTCCACTGCCACATCGCCTGGCACGTCTCGGCTGGGTTCCTGGTCCAGTTTCTCACGAATCCGGACGAGGTTGAGAAGCTGCGGGTTCCGAATGTGATGGCAGAGACGTGTCGACAGTGGGGAGTGTGGACGCAGTCGAATATTCATGCGCAGATTGACAGTGGCCTGTGATGCTACCGGCGCTGTTTCTTTTCTCTATTATGTTGTTCTGTTAATGGTTTACCATATATTGTGTAGCGTTAATGGCTGGAAGCCTCATGAGTGTACAGGCTGGACATAATCGTTCTTATATTCCTGAATATCACATTCCACGATTGTTAAGATCACGCCATGCGCAGTGAACAATCTGAGCTATCCTTCACATAATGCTCATTTAAGTAGATATCTTTTTATCTTGCAAACGCAAGCATCTATGTAGAACCATCCCATCGCATACAGTCATGACCCAACATATGAAACCCGCCCAGTCGTTCATCATCGGTGTACGATGACATTTTATCTTACTCCAACAGCACGCTTTTCTCAAATATGTCACAAAACCCATGTTCGTTATGTTTCTCGCCTCGGAGAGACTGGCATTACTTCGTTTCTTCCTTGGCTGGAGCCGCAGCCAGCTCTTGTGGTCCCTTTTCGTCCTTTGACGGCTCATCTTTGGGAGTCTCTGGCTTGGACGGGTCTGAAATCGGCTGTTCTGTCTCTGCTGGTTCTGCCTTGGCTTCTTCCGCCTTGGGCTGCTCTTTTGTTTCTGCCAGTGTTGTGATGTCCGGTTCTTGCTTCGTAGTATCGTCTCCCAGCTTCTGCTCATCGCGTTTCTCTTCTTGCTTCGTCGACTTCTCCACTAGAGTCGTATCTTCCTTTGCGTCTGCTAGGACACTGTCCTTCGCATCTGTCTCGACATCTTCCTTTGAATCTGCTTTGACATCACCCTTTGCATCTGTCTCTGCAGCATCCTTATGATCGTTAATGACAACGGCCTCAATCTCAGCCGCCAACCGCTCAACCTCATCTTCCACCTCAGACTTTTCCCTCCCGCTGAGCTGTTTGTCTGCCTCTTCGTCACCCACAGTATCCCTCCAGAGTTTCTCAAGCTCGTCGCGCCAGCCCAGCTCGTCCGCGAGTTTTCGGATACCGTCATCGCAGGCGCCCAGCTCCATCACATCGTCTGAGCGGTTGCCTAGCAGTCCGACCCGCTCCATGTTGAACAGCACACGCGGCTTGTCTTCCTGCGCTATACCGGGAAGCGAGGCGAAGGGGTAGACGGTCAAGCTGGTACCGATGACCAACACTAGATCGGCCATTGCCACTTGGTACGTGTTGTTGTCGAATGCCTTGGGAAGGGCCTCGCCAAAGAAGACAATGTCGGGCTTGACGAGCCCGTTGCAACCTGGCTCGCCGCAATGAGGGACCATCCCGCCAAAGACGTGCTCCTTCATCTTATCGTCGGGGAACTCGGTCTTGCACTCGATGCACCGCTGCGTCGCAAAGCTGCCGTGCGCTTCGATGATCTTGTCCGAGGGCACTCCGGCCACGCGCTCGAGACAATCGATATTCTGCGTGAAGAGCATCTGGAGGAGGCCCTTGCGGGCGAGGAGGGCGATGAAGGCGTGGGAGACGGTGGGGTGACGAAGAGGCAGACAA
>JAJODA010000284.1:0-45912 GCA_021730345.1 Fusarium cicatricum | reverse complement strand
GGACGACGTCTTTGACTCTGGCCACAAGGCCTGGAAGAAGCGCGACAAGACGAGCAGGCTAGAGAGGCTCGCCATCGACATTGAGCAAGGAAATGTCAAGGTTATCGCGCCGGGCACGAAGAATATGGATATCGCGGAGGAGCACAAGGCTTAGGCTGACTGTTGATGGAGTGTATGAGAGGAAATGGTGACGACATATGGGATGGTAAGAGAAAAGTTGTCAATGAAGCGCAGTTGTTTCTTTATGGCAGTTGTTGAGCAGGTTGCGGATACATTTGGAGGTTTTTAATATATTGTTATCCATTCATTTATCAGAAACTTAATGCCACATACTTATCGTATTGATGAAGAAGAAGAATCATACTTATCCACCGCTCAGACCGTATTTATGAACCGAGTTGAGCGTAGCGGTCTTCGCAGACACTAGGGCATGACGGTTGTGGTGTTTCAAAGGCCGCCCCGATCCAAAGCCTAGTCTACTCTAGATGTGGCGTGTCAATAGTTTCTGGACTATTGATTATATCTCGTCACTAGTAGAGATTGGCTTTGGTTACAGGGGCGTATTGATAAAGCGCAACTCTGCCCAGCTTGAAAACCATTCTCCATTTCTACCTAGCATTGCTTGCCTTTTGAAACTTCACATAACGGACAATGCCCTCTGCCAAGACCATCGCCTTCGCCGTCACGGCCTTGGCCGCCTCGGGTGTCCACGCTGACCTGTGCAAGCCGAGCTCATCGGGCATGACTTCGACCGATCTCTATTCTACGACCGAGGACGCATCAACAACCCAGACCACGAGTGCTACCGCAAGCACGACTGAAGTCACGACAACAACAACAACCGCTCCAGCAGAAACCCCTCCGGCCTGCACCGATGATTACATCTTGGAATTCAACGAAGATAGACCCGACAGTCCCTGCGGCGTGGAAGGGTACGGCGCGGCCTCGTTCATCGAACCGGGCGACCCGTCCTCTCGCGAAGAGTGCGCATTGAGCTGTCTCGAAGACAGCACGTGCCAGATGTTTGCATATTTCGAGGACACGGCTGGCGCAACGCCGCAGTATACATGCTTCCGATACAGCGACACGACTTTCTTTGGCCAAGAGGGCACAGGAATGGTCTATTATCAACGCAGCTGCTTTCCACGCAACAGGGGACGGGGAGGGTGTAGCCGAGGCCGAGTTCGCCGTTATCAGTAGACACTTGTCGCAGATCTTCGGGGTTTGGTCACTGGTGTTTTGAGCTTGTTTATCAAACATTGGCGGAAAGCAACTACGTTGACATGATTTGGCCGGAGGTGTATAGAGATGTTTGGCTATGGCGCATCCTTACCATGTTCCGATTGTATTGTACTTTATTCCACAAAAACATACGACTTTTCTATATCGAGTTTCTTGTTAACAAGTCCAGGGGCTCGGTTAAGTGATATAACTGAAACTCGCAATATCACAGGCAAAATGAAGTTACGTAGATACTTAAATGCTACGGAGGCGTGAAGTAGGTTTATGAGTGCAGTAACCGTTGGCATTATCCACCTCTGCAGCTACATGCCTCGTGAAAAGATAATTTCAAGAGCCGCAACCCAACATAGCTTTTAACTTCTTCATCCCTCCCCTTGTGAATCGTGACTGCAAACCGGAAAGTGGAAATGGCCCGATAACCTTGATGGCCTCCCCGCAGCGTTTTAGGGATTATCCAATCGAACTCGAGTGATTTCAAACACGCGCACGAAATGTCTTTGCGCATAAATTTGTTTTCTAATATTTTTCACAAACTTTCAGAGTCTAAATCAAACATCACAGCAAATCATCGTCAGTGGCGTTTGACGCGTGAGGAAGGCTTCACATGCATGTGGCTTAGTTTTCTCCTAAATAAAGAACAAATCAAGTCATGGATTTCTTGTGGGGCGACACGAGTAAGGAAGAGAGGAGGCTGATACGCAAACTTGGTATGAAAACCTCCCATGTTAGAGCTAACTGCATGACTAACGTTTGCTAGATTTCTTTATTCTCGTATGTCGAAGCTCTCGCATGCTTGAGGTCCGTCGCTGATCCGTTCAATCTAGACTTTTTGCTGCTTCAGCTTCTTCTTCAACCACCTGGGTAAGCCTCGATCAACTTATACCCCTAGCAAATGAAGCTCACCTCGCATTCTAGACAGATCGGCGTTTGCAAACGCATACGTAAGTAGATCTTGATTCCCATTGTTGTGTCACAGCCCTGACAACAGGTGTTCTCAAGGTGGCCGGGTTAAAAGAAACTCTCGATCTGAGCGGCAACCAATACAATGTCCTCCTCTCGATGGCTTCAGCAGGGTATGTCGAAATCTGTTCTTGACATTGTTATCCTTAGAATATCCTGACTTGCCTTAGCATGCTCGTTGGGCAAATTCCAAGCAGCATCATCATCCACAAGATCCGACCCCGGGTTTGGCTTTCATCCATGATAGTCGCCTGGGCCGGGCTTACCATGGCCAGTGCTGGCTGCAGAACCTTTTCTCAGCTCTGTGCCGTACGCTTCTTGATGGGGCTCGCCGAGGCCAGCACTTATGCCGGTTCTATCTATGTCATGGGGTCGTGGTAGTATGTATTCCACGTAAGCCTGTACCTCCAGTCTATCACGCTAACTTGAACTAGCAAATCCAACGAGATCGCAAAACGAACCGCTACCTTTACAGTCGCAGGCCAAGTAGGCAAGATGTTTGCTGGTGCCATGATGGCCGCCATCCACGAATCCATGGATGGCCGTGCTGGGCTTGAAGGCTGGCAGTGGGTGTTCCTCATCGATGGAATCATCACTTTACCCATTGCGGTATTCGGCTTCCTCTACTTTCCTGATGTCCCCGAGTATACCGACGCCTCTTATCTCAGTGAAAAGGAACGCCAGCTTGCCCTTGATCGCCTGCCTCCCAAGAGCGAGGATGGGCACAACATTCAGGCACGAAGCCTGGCTAAAAGAGTTTTGGGTCAGCCATTGATGTGAGTTAACTCTCGTATGGTCTCAATTTATGCCACTAACTCGTCCGTGTAGTTACGTCTGCTGTGTCTTCTCGGTTCTTTCCTCCGCGCTACAGGCTTATCTTGTACAAGGACTCATGCTTCTTTACCTCAAATATCGCCAGGATATCGATGGCTTCTCTCAAGCGCAAGTCAACACGCTCCCCATCGCCACTCATGCGATTGGTATTGTGACTGAGCTCACCTCGTCATACGCCATCGATAGGTACAATCAGCGAATGTCGATTGGTTTCGTACTATGTGCCATACAGGTCGTCTGTAGTGTTGCCCTCCTGATTCCAAGCATGTCTCTGGCAGGCAATCTTACAGTGCTTTATCTGTCCGCTACTGCGTATGGAATTAACCCACTGCTATATGGTTGGTCAAGCAACATCGTGGCTCGGACCGCAGACGATGCTGCTCGAAGTGTCATACTTGCTTCCATGGCAGCGAGCGACGGGCTGTTGTGGACGTTCTGGGGGATCGCCTTGTACCCGGCTGACGACGCTCCCTATTGGCGGAATGGATATATCGCCATGCTTTGCGTGAGCGCTGCACTGGCTGGTTGGCTGCTTGTTGTTCGCTGGGTAAGTTATCTGTTCGGTGTAATCTTGAGTCAAGTTCTGATATACCGCAGCTTGATCGACACACGGCGGCGAGGTACAGTAGGACCGAAGATGCGGTTCACTCGGATACGACAGTGGAGGAGATTCATCCTTCAATAAACGCAAAGTGAAATTAAGTAGGAGGGTTGGAGATCGGCCAGAAAGTCTTGTACACAAATTGTATCTCTTGGACTGTGGAAGCACTTTGCCTTGAGAGGGCAGTGGGATGTTTACTAGTTGAGACTCCAGACTGTCCGAGGTGCAACTATTCATACATATAGAAAAGCCAATCCAGGTACAGGCTCAACTGATGCATCTTTCATTCCTCCTGTGACTCTGCCCACATTCCCGCTTCCACTGGCAACAGCCCCTCGTATCGGGCATTCGTTGGCACAAGGCTGCTGATGGACCGACGGAATGACACACTGCAACATTCAAACCGACAAGATTAAAAGAGAGTAGTCTGCTGGTTGAGCTCCTCGGCCACCTCTTCGGCGAATCTGAACGGCTCCTTGGAACCGCGAGGGTTGAGCAATCCGACCTTTCGGACGGAACCCCCGGTCTTAGCGTCAAGCACGCGAAGGTTCAGGGACTCGTCAGTTCTTCCGTCAATCTGTCCCACGGATCGCAGGCCGGAAAAGTTGCCCGACATAGTTGAAGAAGGCTCCCTGTAGAGTGCGAAGAATGGAAGGCCTTGAGCGGCATAGGTTCTCGCTGTGACTGGACTCCTAGGAGGGTTGCGCCCAGTGACAACCCGAAAGCCGGCACTGTTGAGGATTTGCACGTTGAAAGTTACGTTGGTTGTCTTTTGCCAGTTTTGCCGAGGAAATTCGATGATGCCTTGCTTGATGAGCCCACCAGCCGCAAGACTCATCTCACTGATCTGAGTCTTCTTACGCCTGGGTGGAATGCGTCCAGGGCCTCCTCCACACACCGCCTGGACAACATGGACCGTGTCTCCCTATCCCTCTCGTCAGTAAATGCAAATGGACTTAAAGGATCAAGGAAAGCTTGACGTACATCGTGAATGCCGATCTGGCCGAGGGTTTCATCAGCTATCATCGTTAGTGAGCTGATTCAGAAGATTGATCATAGTGGAAATGCAAACATGGCTTCATTACCTTGTAGACATTTACCAGCATACACAAGCCTTGTCTCGGGACCGTATCTCTTCCTTATTTCTTGTATCAGCCACCCAGCTAGGAGATTCTCGTCAACACGGAAGTGGGTCATGTCATTGAGAATGTCCTTCACAAAGACAGTCATTCCTGCACCCTTGGGCCAAACAAGTCGAGTAATCTCAAACTGGAGGCCTCTAGTTGTCTCCTCGCCTGTGACCTGGGCTTCGACAGAGTGCCCAGAGCCCATGGGCATGGCGACAAACTGACGAACCTTGCCTGGCTCGACAGCCGTGCCATCCAATCATTTCTGCTCGGGAACGACTGTGTAGTCTTGGATTGTCTTGCCCTGCTTCAAGAGATTGCGTCGACGAAGACTGGTAGCGGCAGTTGCAACAGCAGGCTCACCCGAGATGGCGTTGACGTTGCCCACGTAGATTCTGATCGCGTACCGGTACTGGTACTCGGATTGAGAGCTGAAATTAATCCACATTGCTTCACGCTCTGTTGGATGCCAAAGCCTTATTAGCATTCGTCCGCGATTATTAACGAGAACTGTGACTTACGATACATGGGGAAGAAGAGGCCGCCCTTCTGAGCCATGCCAGCCGGAAGCTTTTCGGCGTAGACTTCGACCTTGAAGAGCGGAAAATGGCCCAGTGACGGGGGCAGATCGCTGGTTTCTTCATTGTCAGGAACGCGAACGGTGCGGTGAAAGGTAATGCACAAGTCGTCCAATGTGATACTGTCCGTTGACAAGTTGACGTCTGGGTTCCAGGTGATGAGGTTCTCCTTCATCTTGGCGGCGTTGTCGGGCATCACGGTTGATTTTCCCTGTATGCCGAGGCGACGAGGAGTTGTTGTGATTGAAAACTCAGCTGGAGAGATTTTGATGATGGCAGCCTAGGTAGTTAGCAGGAAGCCAGCCTATAGCCGCTGTGTGTATTGGACGCCACAGTTAAGTGTTTGTTGCTTGGCATGCTCTACCAAACATCAAACATGGATGTTTGCTTGAGGCGCTGTATACTACTTGTGGGGACCTGTAGTACAAACAGACCCAATGACGGATACAAACGTACGACGAAAAGACCAGACAGTGTTTCTTTTCTGTCTACGCGAAAGGCCGTTAGTATCTGTAACATGTTCACAGCCGTAATTTGCAGTAGCCATCAATACCTCCGAACCAACTAGATTTGAAGGGGGTGGCTGTAGTTTAGGTAGCGGGAACGATGCGAGGCTTAAAATAACTACTTTTGTAAGTCCGTCAAGATCCAAACGATGTTGATGTCACCACCCAGACATTATGCCTCTCTTTAATCCCCAGACATCATTCGGTGTCCTGTCCCCAAAACTCTCTTGAATCCCAGCAAATGATAGTCCTCCCATCCAAGTGCTCCTGGATCTCTCATCCTCTGGTCGAATTCCTCCAAAACGCTGTCCGGCCGCATCATCTCCTTGGCTTTAAACTCGTCCTTGCGCTCTTGGTTTTTCCAGTGGTGCACCCATGCACACGCAACTGCATTCTCTCCCTTCCAGGTGTGAGGTCCCTCGATCCAACCGTAATCAGGACGCCCTGTGCGTGGACACACATCGTTCGAAGTGCCATCAAAGCCAAAGCGGAAAAAAGCAATTTGGCTTCCTTCTTTGATCATCCCGTTCCTCATCTCTGCTGATATATACTCAGGAAAGTACATGGTTCGCACTTGATTCATAGGAGCCTCCATGAACCTCCAAAACATGGGGGTCTGGTTTGAAGATGGAAATGTCTGGAGTTTCTGAAGCTGGAAACTCGAATCTGGTCCAGGTAGAGGTCGGCTCTCCACTCATCTTGGTTCGTGGCAAGGGTTGGATGTATGAGGATATAAGGTAGGGCTGAGATGGTGGAGTTTGAACTGAGAAAGGTGGGCGAGCGGAGTTATATATGCTAGAAAGCTTGGATGCCTTAGGCCGTCACTCCTGGATCAGTAACAGCTGCCTTCCAAGACTAAGCTCCCCAATAAAGCAACGAGTAACCTTGGTATTCAAGTTATTTGTATTTACTAATAGGGCCAGTAGTGTTTCCTCTGAAGTTGGCCTGCAAGTATACCCGTACCTTTACTCTTCACCGGTCTCAAAACGATACTTCACGTCTTGCATATACTATTAGTTAAATTCGAGACATACCATGAGCTCGTCGCACCCGCACTCAAATAACGTATCCAGTTACTTAGGCCAAGAAAAAGAAGCAACAAGCGGCAAAAAGGGGCAGCAAAAAGCACTCGGTAACATCCCTTACTCCACTTCAAATTGTTTACATATCGAATGCCACACTTAACCCTCGCCCTTACTCCCTCTTCTTCGACATGGTGCTGGTAAAAGAGAAATCCGGGTACTCATGTGTGAGATGAACAGCTAACGCAAAAAACACCCACGACTCTGGGTTCTGTGTAGCCTCTGTCTTGGTCAAGTATCCCCTTTTCTCCGCGGCGGTGCCCTGAACCCTGCGAGCTGGGCGGTCCTTGTCCGCGACCATAACACTCAGTGAGCCTAAGACAAAGTTGTTAGCGATGATAAAAGCCAAAGCAAGTAGTACTTTGCGACTTACAGGTGTGATCTGGTGTCGCTTCGTTGCCAAGAGCCACATGGAACATCTCGTGAAGAAAGTGGAAGGAGTGACTCTGACGCTTATCAATCGAGACTCCCTCTTCTATCACAGGAGCGATTTGTCCGAGGGTCTGTGACTCTGCCTGGTTCCACTTGTTGGCTCTCGCGCAAAGAGTGACGGTTTGCACTTGAGTTTGCTCCTGGGTTGATGCCAAAGCGTCCCGGCGTGAGCAGTAGTTGCTGCTACTCTCGTGGAGTAGATATTGCCCAAAATCTTGTCCCCAAAACGGTGCTGATCTCATGGTCAAATTTACAACAGAAAGCAGAAGGCTTTAACACATCGGGGCCACCTACTAAGTCGTTTCAGTCTCTTTTCAGTATAGTCTTTTCGGAAGTGATCCCAGACTGTTATTTTGCTGTCGTCTTCTTACCCCTCTTATCTCCTGCAGATACAAAGAAGCTCGGATCAGTCAAGGAACAGGTGTAATATCACAGCCTACCTTACACAGAGTGCAGCCCCCAGAAGGAGGGTCACGGAACTGAGAGCCAAACAGAGATATCCAATACATTCTTTATTGATTGAACTACACTCAGAATTGGCACACTCCTTATCTATATCTACTGTCTTCCTACAGTAGTGCTTTAGGCCGCCATTTTGCATAAGGATGGCCATCTAAGCCGGGAACCAGATGATCCACTGCCCCAGTATTGACAAGTCCTGGATGAACCTGGGAAAGATCAGTGACGCCGCAGAGTCTCATTGTTGTCCCGAGCTCGTCTTTTAGTACTGTTGATTTGTCGGGTCAGCAAAAGGTACGTCTCAAGAGCACGGGGAACCTTACTCTCGACGTATTTCTCGATGCCCTCCTGCCCATAGTTGAGGGCGTACAAGAACCCTCTGCCGATTCCAACAGCCTTTGCTCCAAGACACAAGGCCTTGAAGACATCTGTCCCACGGCGAATCCCTCCGTCGACAAACACCTCGAGCTGATCAAATACCTCGGGGCAGTTCTTCTGGAGCTCGAGCAGCACGAGAATTGAAGCCGGACTTGTGTCCAAGTTTCTCCCGCCGTGATTGCTTAAGACGATCCCTTGCAGCTTGTGCTCAGCTGCGAGCTTAGCGTCCATGGCCGTCATGACACCTTTTAGCACGATTGGACCAGCCCAGTGCTTCCGAAGCCAGCTGATGTCTTTCCAACTCAGTGATGCGTCTACCCATCGGCCCATGATGCGCCCGTATCCGCCACCCTTGTTATCGCTTCTCGCCTTGGAGCCGCTTGGGATAGACAGACCCTCTTCAGCTTTGGATCTCTCGTCTGCCTCTCGCTTGCCTGGAACCGCTCCGTCGATGGTGACAAAGATGGCCTTGATACCGAGGCCCTGAACACGTGCAAGAAGCTCTTCGCTTTTCGTACGCTCCTTGTTCACATAGAGCTGGTAGAAGAAGGATTGTTTTGCATCCCTTTCGCTGACGATTTCATCCACGGGGTAAGATGCTTGCGTAGAGATGGTTTGAATGACGTTATTGACTCTGCAACCTCTGGCCACCGCCTTCTCACCCTCAGGATGAACCAGTTTGGCCATTGCTGCCGGAGAGAAGTAGAAAGGGACGCCGGTATCGCAACCCAGTATTGTTTGCTTGGTACAAACATCTGAAACATCAATCAACATGCGGGGACGCAGAATGATTTGATCAAAGCAAGCGGCGTTCATGCGTTTCGTGATCATGTCTGTGGCCGCTGACGAGTAGAAGGCCCAAGTTTTCGCGGCAAGCGTCTTTGATGCCACTTCTTCAAAATCGAGAGTGCTGATTAACGTGTCGAGCGGTGGTTTCTCACCCGCCTTTGGCTCGATAGGAACCGATGCTGTGACGGGGGAGAGTTTCCGTGCCACATGATCGTCGTTCCTTCGATCAACAGCCCCCTGGCTATTGTTGATCACAGCGGGCGGAGGAACATCTTGGTTAGCTTCTGGGACATTGATTTTTGCGTCACTTTGAACAGCCGGGGGATCCTGTTTCTGAGGCTGAGTTGAATTGCACATGTCAGCGTGGCCAGTCAAAATGGTGATTCATAGGTGCTCCAATGAATCAAGGCAACCTACCATTATGGAGGGAAAGTTTTGGATGAATGACAGAGGAAGCTATTAATTACAACCAGTGGGCGTAATCATTCGTGAATTGTTGACTGAAGCTCAATCAGGTCAGAAATCCCACCGGCATAGTACATAAACCTTCTCGGGGTATCATTAGGCCGAAAATGAGAGAAGAACGGATTTCTTAGGGGCAATAGCGCGCGAAATCGGGGATAGGTATGCCGAGGCTATTGTAGTCGGGTTTCCCACCGGAGCTGGCAGATATTATACCACGTAAAGTACAAGATATAAATAAAGTCCCATCACTGGAATAAGACCTATGTGCATTGACGATCATTGCAGACTCTTTACGCTTTTGCCTTATTACAGGTAAGTTGTGCGGAGAGTTTGCAGACTTTAGACGATAGACTGGTAGTGAGGCGAAAGGCTGATGCCGTCTAAAATGCAGGCTACTACTTCGAAATTCACCTGATGGCTTGTTATTGCTAGAGACTGTTACATGGCTTACTTGACAGTTTAGACCACTGCTGTAGTCTGTCAATCTAAACCCAGTCTTTACGGACGAGGTGATCAAAAAAGTCGCCCAGAAAGTAGGCCGACCTCTTGGCATACCTCGTCTTCTCAGGACTCTCAAAGTCAATCCACGTTGAGCCAAACCTATCCGAAAAGCCTGCAGCCCACTCCCAGTTGTCGGTAAACGTCCAGCCAAAGTACGACTTGATGATAACACCCTCTTTCGATGCTTTAGCAACCTCTGTGAGGTAGCTCTTGTAAAAGTCGACTCGAAATGGGTCCTCAAGCACATCGTCAGGGCCATTGGGCTTCCAATCGTTCTCGCCTTGGGCTGTGGTGCCGTTTTCTGTGATGTAGATAGGGACATGGTAGCGGTTCCAGATCCAGCGGAGCAGCTTGGCCCATCCCCAGGGCGTGGTCCGTAGCCAGTATGTGTCGCTCATAGGTCCTCGCCAAATCCCCTGTTTGTTCTCGTCAAACTGCTCAATGTTGCCCTTGTGGTCGTTGATGTCGGCAGGACCATCACGATGCCGGACATAAAAGGCCGAGTAAGAGTTCATGCCATAAAACTCAGAGCTACCCAGAACCAATTTGCTCTCTTCGGGCGTAAATCGTGGTAGACGGTCACCAAGCTGCTCTCTCATTGAGGCAGGGTAATCGCCCGTCTTGTAAAGCGGATCAGCAAACCACGCGATCTCGAACTCGCGGGCGCGTTCTGCCGCCTCTTGGTCCTTGGGATCATCGGCGTCCCACGGCTCAGACCAGTTGCCATGCAGCGTAATCATGATCTTGCCAAACTGTGTTGGCTGGAACTCGCGCTTGTATATGTCGGCAACATATGCGTGAGAGACAAGTTCTGTGTGTCCGATGATGAATGGCTCAGTGCTACTATCACCTTCTTCGTTGCGGTCGCGGAAGCTCGAGCGTGCTGGAGCGTGTACGCCCGCGGCATAACCAGCGAGAGAGAAGACGCCCGGCTCGTTGTACGTGATCCAGTTCTTGACGCGATCGCCAAAGCGTTCGAAGCAGACACGCGCGTAGCGGATGAAGTCTGGCGTGTACTTTTCCTTGTTGAGCATGCCGCCATAACGGTCTTCGAGGGCCTGCGGTACGTCCCAGTGGAACAAGGTCACAAAGGGAGTGATGCCGTTGGAAAGAAGCTCGTCGATCAGTCGGTTATAGTAATCGACGCCCGCTTCATTGATGGCATCATCTTTGCCGCCGAGAGGAATGATACGTGACCACGAAAGCGAGAATCGGTAGCCAGTGGCTCTGTACTTGCGAAGCCATTCGACATCGGTCTTGTATAGATCGTAGGATCGCACGGCGTCATCGCCAGAACTGCCGTCCTTCACCTTGCCTGGCGTGTGGGCAAAAGTGTCCCAGATTGACTCGCCTTTGCCATCTTTATTCCAAGCGCCCTCGACTGCAGACGTTGGTTTTGATCGAGCGTAGGGGCAGTTTGAGTAAAAACTTACCTTGAGCCGCAGCTGTTGCCCATCCCCATATAAAGTCAGGAGGCAAAGCGTCCTTGATGGAGTCGTCGAACTCTGACTGTGAGGCCATTGTGGTTAAAAACTGATGTTACACCACGTTGGTGGGAGGAGAGAAAAAAAGAGAGAAGCTGTACCTCAACACTGAATTTGTCTTGAATTATGGTCGTCACACCTTCGTGACCATGCGTTGAAGGAGGGGAACTTGCATGCGTAAGTGGAGGTTTGTTCAAGAGTATCCTCCAACATGGAAGAGTGTGGTTCGTTGAGAGACATTCTGTCGGATCAAGCTCGCCTGATTCAGTATCAGCTGCTTCCAGAACACATGAAGCTAGCCCGACTCGTTGATCTTCCGCACGAATGATCGGCGGCAACAACAAAGCAGCTTAAATACGTCGGGCCGTCGTACCGTTTAACCGGCAGATGAACCTGGTGAAGCCCCGTGAACCCCGCAGCGGAGAGGACATCTTCTCGGCCGATTGGCACTAGGCATTGAAGAGGGTTTGATCATCAAGTAAAGTAGGTACCGGTACCGCTTGCTGCAGGGGCAAAAAGCTGATCTTAGATCACGAGGGCCCCGGCGGTGAGGCCAATCCGGCTGATTGAAGCCAACATGATCTGAGGTCTAGAAGAGTAGATGAGAAGATCTCCGAAATCAAAGGCTTATGCATTTGGGCCACCATCCATGCTGTCAGGATTCTTCAGACCAGGTACTCGAGCCTCAGGAGTATAGTTCACACTTGCACTCTCGTACTTCTTATCCTCTTGACATGGTCATTTTGATGCACTGCTGAACATTTGGATCACGACCTTGGGACGATTGTACGACACAGGTGCTTGTTAAACACAATCATTGATTCATTAAACGCGTCAATGCCTCATCTGAAGTTGGAGATAATAATCTTCAAGTCGCGGCCAAAATCATTATGTCCTGCTCCCTATGAATTACTCAAACTTGGGTAATGGTGGTGCCGTTGCGAGCGCGAATCTTGTCCTCCTTCAGTGATGCCCACTTGGCGTCGGCAATCTTGACACTCAGCTTGACTGGGTTAGTACCCTTGGTCTCGAAGATGTGATCAATTTCCTCCAAGTTCAGCTTTGCCGTCTCTGGGAAGATAAAGTAGGCCGCAATCAACTGCAGAAAGTTGTAACAGATGTAAACTGGAAATGTTGTTAGTCAATGTGCCAGAGTGTGCACTATTTTGGTGGTTTGAGACACTTACCGGCCCAGATCTTGTACCCAATCTTGCTGATACCAAGCGAGATACCATAATTATGCACAACTCCCGCAGCACCCTGGCGTTTGTTAGGTCAAGAGAGACAAAAAGGTGGGTGATGTGACAAACCTGAAACATGGTGTACAAGGCCATACCCTTCGCTCTCAGCGGCAGGGAAAGCAGTTCAACAGGATACAAATTGTGCATGGTGGCGATAAAGGTGGCACTGCAGACCTGGAAGCCGTAGATCCAAACAACAGTGAGGTAAGACAGGTAACGGGCGTTTGTTTGCTGTTCCACCTGCCAGCTCGTAATGGTAACTGCAGTCTGGGCGATGATGATGCAAATGAGCCCGACAAAGATCAAGGTACGTCGGCGGAAGGACTCAATAATGTAGGCTCCAGCAAGAGTAAAGACGAAGTAGGTAGCAGTTAGACCGAGGTTGATGCCCAAGACGTCCAGCTTCTTGGTGATGCCGATGGTCTGGAGTGCTGGGTCCAGGTACATGCCAATGATGCCGCCCCTGGAAGCGTTAGAACCAGCTCTTCAAGAAAAAATAACAGAGCAAAAGACTTACCCGTTCCACTGTTGGAAGATAGAGTACAGAAGGAGGACGAATGTGCGGAATCCCGTGGCCTTGGTGAAGAAGACGCGAAAGTCCCACGTAGCGCGGAAGCCCACGATACTCGTCTCGATGGACTCGTCGATCTGTGCCATCATGACATCCACAAATGGGTGGTTGATGTCCTCTGAGGATGTAAAGTACTTGGAGAGGGTGAGTCGGGCCTTTTCTCGTTGTCCCTTCATGACCATGTATCGTGGAGACTCGGGGCAGAGGAAGTAGATGGTGCAGCAGACAAAGAGAGGGAAAATAGCCTGGATCAGGAATGCAACTCTCCAGCTCCAGTTACTCTGCCAATGCGTAAAGCCCATCATGATACCAATGATAGCAAGGGAACCAACTTGGAAGAAGGCGCCAAAGATACCGACAAGGCTGGATCGCTACGTTAGCTAAATGATACGGCAACACCAAAGGAACGTCTTTGAGTCGTATGACCAAAAATGTTATCAATGGCAGGATTGGGGAGAAATACTTACTTGCCACGGATATGAGGAGGTGCGATTTCAGCAATGTACTGCGAGCTGGTGCAGAGCGCAGTACCAAAGCCCAAAAGGAAGCGACCAAACATGAATAGCCTCACATTGGGCGAGAAGCATTGAATGATGGCGGCTAGGACGGTGATCAAGCATCCAACAAAGTTAACACTGCGACGGCCGATCTTGTCTGCCATGCAGAGGAACGGAGCACCACAGAAGTTGCCAATGGTCATCAGAGCGTTGATGACGCCGAGAGTCGAGCCACTGTTTTCAAAGCCAAAGTATTCGTGCCAGTAGACGTTGGAGTTGATGCTGCTGATGACACCCCAGTCGATACCGTAGCTACAGTTGTCGCGGTGGTTAGCTTTGTCAACAGGAGCGCATCGAGAGGCCTCAGTGTGCACTTACCCAGCCTGGTTCATACCCATGACAATCATGATCAGAAAGATGCGGTATCCGGCTCGAGATCGAAGCTTCAAGGCTTCCCTTGACTTGGTGATCAGATGCTCGTCGGTGATGCGAGCCGTAACAACATCCTCGACGGCAACGCCCGACTTTTCAGCATCGGCGTGTACATCTTGGTAGATGTTGTGCTGCTCAACTGGTCGTCTTCGCACCATGGCGGGCAGTAAAGCCAGTAGTCAGGCCCGACAGTTTTAATTTGAGGTGAGGAGGGTAAAGGAGAAGCTAAACCGATTGGGAGTCTGTCTCGAGGAACAACTGGTCGCCAGAGACGAGAATGCAACTGAAAGAAAGCTTCGCGAACAATGGCAAGCTGCACGTCCCAGGCCCGTATTTATATCAACGACTCAATACCAACAGAATGTGACCTTTTGCCAACGGCCCCGGTAGCTCGAACCCTGAGATCCCGAATAAGCGGATGAGGCTAATGTTTGGCGTCGACACCATGTTCACGGCACCAGCCTCCGGATACTACACCATGGCACGGATTCCTTCCCAAAAGACTTTGCCATGCCAGGATATAACCAACTCATTTTGCTCATGTGGCCATCTTGTGCTTCAAAGTTCCACTGCAGGGATGGTCAAGTGCGTAAAGAACGACGCATCCCAGGCGCCTTCATTTTTCGCAAAGCCACTGTCCTATCGTTCTAGACCAAGCAATTTTGCCTGTTGTGCCGATGATCGCGACTTGACCAAGAAAACCCATTGGACGACGGCTAAAGTCGTGCAGGGCCAAGCTTTGCCCAATGCTTCAGAGTCTGGGGTTGGGACAAGGTTGATGTGCTAATGCCAAGCTTAGCAATAATTCCTCGAATAGGGACGGCATCTCACCCACTACCCCAGCTGCCCTGTTCGGCATACTTGTTGGTGCTCTGGGCTTAAAACGGCAGACACCGGCTTGGACCATACAAGCAGTAGATGGATCAGCTCATCAGTCGACCTAGACTAACAGGTCCGTTTAACCAACGACGCGGCGGCCCCGATCTTCCGCTATTCCATTCCTCTTGAGGCAGAGGTCCTTTGATTCCCCGCAACCACAAGCTACCCCAGGCACGGCAAGCCGGCACGCGCTTCCAGCACCATGGACGATTCTGAATCAAACGGCGCCGATCAGGGCTTGCTCCTACACTACGACTCCCCCGCATCTTCGTGGTCTGAGGCTCTTCCAATTGGAAATGGCCGGCTAGGAGCCATGATCCATGGGAGAACTTCAACCGAACTGCTCCAACTCAACGAGGATTCCGTCTGGTATGGTGGCCCCCAGGACAGGACCCCCAGGGATGCCCATCAGAACCTGGCCAATCTGCGCAACCTTATCAGACATGAGCAGCACAAAGAAGCCGAGGCTCTCGTGAGCGAGGCTTTTTTTGCCACGCCTGCGAGCATGCGGCATTATGAGCCACTGGGAACATGCAAGATTGAGTTCGGCCATGGCGAAGCCGATGTCAGCAGTTACACTCGACGTCTTGATCTGCGCACCTCTCAGATCACTACCGAGTACCAATGTCGAGGCGTATCGTACCGTCGGGAATCTATCGCCAGTTTTCCCGATAATGTTTTGGCAACTCGATTTGAAGCTTCCGAGAAGACGCGTTTTGTTGTTCGCTTGAACCGAGTGAGCGAGGTTGAGTGGGAGACCAACGAGTATCTCGATAGCATCCACGCTCGCGATGGACGCATAATCCTTCACGCGACGCCAGGCGGGAAAGGCAGCAATCGACTGGCTCTTGTGCTTGGTGTCTCTTGCGATGCACAAGATGGAGACGTTGAGGCAGTTGGCAATTGCTTGATTGTCAATACGTCTCGTTGCGTGATCGCCATCGGTGCGCATACAACATATCGAGCCGCCGACCCCGAAGCTTCGGCCCTTCACGATGTCGATATTGCCCTTGCAAGATCTTGGACCGACCTCGTTGACCGCCACCGGGGCGACTACACAAGTCTCTTCAACCGGGTGAGTCTTCGCATGTGGCCGGATGCAAACCACCTCCCCACAAACGAAAGAATCGAGAAGCATCGAGACGCAGGTCTTGTAGCCTTGTATCACAACTATGGTCGATACCTTCTCATCTCATCGAGCCGAAACTCAGACAAAGCCTTGCCGGCGACGTTGCAGGGCATCTGGAACCCTTCGTTTGCGCCGTCTTGGGGGTCCAAGTACACCATCAACATCAATCTCCAGATGAACTACTGGCCCGCCGCTGCTTGCAATCTTGTCGAGTGTGCTTTGCCCGTCTTGGATCTTCTGGAGCGGATGGCCGAGGTGGGTAAAAGGACTGCCAAGATGATGTATGGTTGTTGTGGATGGTGCGCCCATCACAACACGAATATCTGGGCAGATACTGATCCCCAGGACCGTTGGATGCCCTCCACTCTCTGGCCCTTGGGAGGTGTCTGGCTTTGCATTGACGTCATCAAGATGTTTATGTATGAGGGAAGCTCGGCTGTTCACGATCGAATCGCTCCTGTCCTCGAAGGCTGCGTAGAGTTTCTACTCGACTTTCTTATTCCCTCAGCATGCGGCGAATATATCGTCACCAATCCGTCTCTGTCTCCAGAAAACACATTCATCTCCGAGTCCGGCGAGGCTGGGATTCTCTGCGAAGGCTCTGTGATTGACATGACGATTGTGCGTACTGCTTTCGAGTGCTTTATCTGGATCACCTCTGTTCTTGAGAGGGATCATCCACTTCTAAGCCGAGTGAAAGAAGCGATCAATAAGCTGCCGCCGCTGCTAGTCAATAATGAGGGTCTAATCCAGGAATGGGGTTTGAAGGATTACAAGGAGCAAGACCCCGGCCATCGACACGTCTCTCACCTCTTCGGGCTGTATCCTGGCGACTATATCAGTCCCATCACAACGCCCGATCTGGCAGCCGCGGCGAAAAGAGTGCTCGGACGAAGAGCTGCTCATGGAGGAGGTCATACCGGCTGGAGCAGAGCATGGCTGCTGAACCTCCATGCTCGTCTCTTTGACGCTGCAGGATGTGGACAGCACATGGACCTGCTCTTGAAAGACTCGACACTTCCAAACATGCTGGACAACCATCCTCCGTTCCAGATTGACGGAAACTTTGGCGGATGCGCTGGCGTGTTGGAATGTCTCGTCCAATCGAAGATGGACCATGATACAGGAGACAAGGTTGTCGAGATTCGTCTGCTTCCAGCATGCCCTGAGACGTGGCCAACTGGAAAGATCTCAGGCGTCAAAATGAAGGGGGGTTGGTTGGTCTCTTTCGAGTGGAAAGATGGTAAGGTCGTTGAACCCGTGACTGTCGAAGCCCCGAAAGCATCGGCGACAGATGCTTTGATCATCTTCCCAAGCGGCGAACAGATCAAGGTATCAGGAGGGCAGATAGGGGCGTTGAGGGTTTCCAAAGTTGAAGCCGGACTCTAAGCCTGTCTGAAGAGCTTAAGACGCCAGGTTCAAGGGATCAGGATACAAAGACCGACGATACAGTCGCTGTTGATAACCTCCAGCTTTTGATTAGGTGAACTCATGATAACTCAAGGGTTCTATGGGTCGAAAACCTAGCTCTGCGGTCATCCCTCTGTTTAGTCTTCTCATGACCACTCGGGTCATCCATATCATAAAAGATTCAAGTTCCGAGCTGGCAGCAAAGGCCACGATGCGTCTTTTGTGGTGTTGACAAGCGTCGAAAGGGAAATCTCCACTCTGCCTTCTTGGTGATCCGAAAATGACGATCTTTGGGCCAAAGTGATGAGTCAATGACATCAATGATCCAACGCCGCGTTTAGATCGAATATTGGAAAGTGTCGTCATTAGGCTCGTCATTATAAAGCTAATAAGTAGTTTTCCCCTTTTGCATGCCTGCTATATATATTCAACTCTACCACCTGTCAATCTCCTATAGCAGTAACAACGAACAAGTGCTTTCGTTTTCACAAGCAATTCCTACTCCATCTCAAAAATGTCAGCCCTACGCCAATCGCTATCTCAATTGAGCCGACGTCCGGCCGCAATCAATGGCTCGAGTGGTCGCTGTGTATCGCTCAACATCCGGCGCATAACCTCGGATATGCCACCCAAACCAGGCAGCGGCACCACCAAGATGGCCTCTGACCCAGAGGGCAAGACTTCAGCAAATCAAAAGTCTTCAGATCTCACAGAAGGGGCTACAGCATCGTTGAAAGCAACCCCCGGCAAGAACACGGCCGCCGGATTCGAGAAGCAGAACATGACTGCAAAGGAGAAGAGTACGGATGGACAGAATGCAACAGTACCGGGCATCGATGAAAAATCGACTGAGCAGACCACAAAATCCAAAAGACCGTCATAAACGAAGGACCAACTAAGTCTATTATGGACGGTTAATGCATTACTGTGCTCTCGACTCGCATTATCAGCCATGTCGAGGCTATCTAATAAATCGGCCTTTCCAGCCACCATTTGCTTACAATGATAATCCTTCTGCTGTGATCATATCCAAACATGTTGCTATTTATTTCGTCTGGCACGAGCTCGAGAAACTCTGGCATGCATCTAAGCAGTCAAGTTATATAAACATCTCTAATAGGGGCTCCTAATACTAGCAATCGAATGAGTTTTGCCATTAGATGTTCGACCGTGGCTCTTCGAATATTGAAGGTCTCTCTAACATCACCCCGTACGCGCCCACGATAAATGCCTTGTTCTACTTTGCCCTAAGCCTTGTTGTTCTATCATATCGAAGATTAGCAGAATAGTTCCGAAAAACATACTCATCAACTTACGTACGCATTTGAAAGAGCGAATATATTCGGGTTCCTTCTGGTCGGGGTTCCAGCCAAGCAGCTCGAGTGTGCTCATGCACTTATTCTCTCTAACAGCGTCCAAGCTCTCGCAGTCATCGAACGAATAGAACTGGCACTGAGCGCCCGCATGCGTGAAAATAGATTTTGGCTTGAACGCCCCTTCGCAGCCCTGCTTCTCTGCGCCGCCACGAACAAAGTGCTCGCAGTTGACGCCGGGCATAGCCCAGCCAAACGTCCGGCACTGACCGTCCGATCCCTCGAGGATTCGGTAGTTTGTTTCACCATTGGCATTGCAGTCCCGGATGTTGTCGTAAGCAGTGACTGCAACAGTTAGCATATATACCGCTGGAGCCTGAGGTGTGATGGTCACTTACTTGACCACGCCGTCGACGGTGCGACGGCGGCGAGGAAGGAAAAGGCGAGGAAGAGTTGCATATTGAACTTTAGGCAAGGGTGGGAATTTGAGATAAGAGGAAGTAAACTCTGCTTGGCTTGACTGATGAGAGATGTCGTTCTGGTGTGATCTAGAGATTGGACGTTCACAGCTTTATATATACCAACTACACCGAGACCCAGCGAATTGAACTGGAACAGTAAGGTGAGCAAATAAGTTTCGAGTTGCTGATCGGTTTGTCTCTTCTTGGTATAGTATCATAGTGCATGCTCCATAACGCATGGACTTGTGAAACTCAGTCCTCTTTTCATTATCCACCAAATCCTTAATGATGTCACATGGGCAGTTCTCCAGCATAAACTATGGCAGGAAGCACCTGGCGTAAGATTTTAGTACTTCCATGTATGTCCGTTCGCACTGCCATACCGTACTATCTGAGCACGCGCCCACTTTCTGTAGCGTAGTATCAGTTGTAAGTGATTAGAAATTTCCAATATACGCGGACCATCGGCCCCTTTTATGAAGTCTGAGTACCTACGGACTTGGCACAGCTTGTTCTGTCCTTGTTTTTTGGGATCATGATCATCTTCCTCATAGTATATTCTTCTCCACGGAAAGGATCAGGCTGGATGCTCCGTCTACGGTACTACTTTACACCAACATAGACCATTTGCTTGTACAATCTAAGCATAGTTTCCGATGAGGGGCATGGACTATAGACTGTAAAAGATTCATCATGGGATTAACGCGGCTCAGAAGGAAGCTATAGAGTCATGAGCGACAGGACACAAGGTTTGGAACCCCCATCATGTGGTACACCGGTTACAAATCGATGCCTCTTATAGTAAGGTGCTCCCGGATTGTAGCTAATACATTACAAAAAGAGACACCGATCGTCAGGTCCACTACTAACGTGATAATTGAATAAGTATCTTACACAGAGTGGCGTATATCGCTAGAGGCCCGTTGGAAAGAAGAAATTACTGTTCGTACAGTACTGACTCTAGTTTATTGGATTCCGGTCTTTGGGCCCTGCAGCCTAGATAGAATACAATATGATTTGCTACATTCCGAGGTGCCTACTAAAAGAGACAATTCGTATGCGCAGCCCTCGCATATCCCTGGGTGTATTGCGGGGCCCTCGAACGAAGATCGGCAACTGAGTGATTTTGACTCCGCATCCATGCCAGGGTTGTCTGCAAGATAGAACAAGTGCTTTCCTGAACGAGTCAAGGACGCAGAGAGCACAGACGTTGCAATAGCATATCGTGAGTGTAATACTATAGTGTGAGCATTGGGTCACGATGCTTAAATTGGGAAGAAAACAGTGTTCTTTCTTATTATGGAAGCACCTTGCCTTTGAGAGAGCATGGCACATGATACATATAGAGTTCTGACACTTGGCGAGAGGTGTGGTTTCTTCCAAGCATACGGTCGGAAGCTTCTCATCCTAGATAATCGCCAGCCCTTGGGGGTCGTTGTTAGGAAAAACCCCCATCCCTGGGTGTACACCAGTCATATCATTGTTGACACCAAAGAAACACAAGCCAACCAGGGTCCGAAGTTTGACCCCAGCATCTTCTTTCGCAGCTGAAGGAACGGGTCGCAGTGCACAAAACGGTAGGTTGAAGCCAGCAATGTACCAAATCTCATCGCCGGCCTGAAGATCCTGCGTCCCGATACCGACCATGTCGTCGCAACAGAATAAAGGCCTGTCTCTGAAGAACGTCGTGCTGGTTCCTCGGTCTCTTCGACTGAAGTCGCCCGCACCCTTACTAGCAGGCTCGCTGACATCTCTCATCCATTCACGATACCAAGCAACATTGGAACGGTTTCTCCTCTGAAGATGATGAGCAGGGTAGCTACCACATTCTGTTTCCACCTCTGGCAGAGCTAACTCTTCAATAAGGCTGGACCATCTACTCTGGGCCGCCGCAGGCTCAAGTGGCTGGATCCTTGACTGACTGACAGCAGAAACTGAGCCAATCAAGAATCCAATTCTCCAGAGACAGCTGGATTCGCCAAACGTCTCAGGTTTGTCTGGTAGTGTGGACCACTCCTTCTCCATGTTGTGCTAGGTGATCAATCTACCAAAGGCGCACTTTCTGATTGCCTCCGTGGCCAGATCCGATGGTGCCGCGTCCCAATCAACTTTCCATGAGTCACGATGAGCCGTAAATAGGAAGCGAGAGTCCCCAACTTCTGCCAAGGCCCTCGTAAAGTCGTCATGGACCTGCTCTTTGCTGCGAGTGTAATCCACGGGAATTGGTAGTGGCGGCATAAATAGTGATAAGATACTGTAGAATTTGTCGTGCGGGGCCTTGCACTCGAACCGACGGGTACCCACGAAGTGGTCAAAGGCTGTGAGCGGCGACAGGAGGCCCGGGTTATTTGTCCTAATATCCTGAGCGTCCCAGGCAGGATTTGGTCTTTCGTGCTTGTTGATCCAGTAATCATCTTTCATCCTGAAAACCTCGGAGGCCTCAAAGTTGGAAAAGGGTACCCAAGACAGTTGGAACGGCGGTAGAAGAATGGCTTGAGAGGAGCTCAAGAGCGTCTCTTGAATAATCCACGATCGATGAAACCAGGGATTGCCCAGCAACTCGGCTTTGGCAGCATCATCCAGGTTCTCCTGTTGTTGTTTGGGGGGTCCTTCGCCTAGCCAGCGTCGCATCTCTAGTCCGGCATGCTGCAGATATATGATAGTGTTATTAGCACAAGCGTAGATGTGGCCCATGATTTTGACTTGGTGAGCCCGCTCGTCAAGGTCAGTCTGGCTGATGCAGAGTGCGTCAACCCAGAGAGCCCGCGGCTCATCGGGTTTTCGCAACGATTGAAGGAGGTTGTAGCAGTTCTGCGTGACGTCCACGGCTAATCCAGTAGGCTTGATTATGACCGAAGGCGGGTTTCTAGGATCTCCCCATGTGTACGAGACGGCTTCATAATGAGGCTTGTCTTTGAGCCTGAAGTGCTTAAACGCGCACTCGACGGGCTCATCTGGGGTTGCCGCGGGGATGACTTGGAGTAGACGGATCTCATCGTTGTGTGTAAAGCCTTTGTAGGCAGTAGATGAAGGCATAGTGATAGGTCAAAGAAGGTCTGTATCTGTTCAGATGTCATGGGGATTTTCCTGTCGTTTGCAATGGGCATTTAAAGCGATTCTAAACAGCGGGCGACTCGACATAGCCACATTATGCACCGCAGCAAGGCATTATTGAGGCATTATTGACAGCTATGGGGGCTGCAGTTGGGGGCTAAAACGTGCATATCCAAGAACTGTGAGGGCATCCTAGTGGGTATTAAAGAAGACAGGAATCACTGGCAGCCAAAACTGGAGCAAATGCGTGTGAGGCATTCCCGTCTTTTTGGTACCTTGGTGGGCATTAACGCTGGACACCTAGGTACATCTAAAAACATTCACTGCAAAGACTGATGTCGGTGAGACCTTGGTAGAGCTTTCCATAAATCTGCAGGTTTGAGAGTATCATTACCACCGGCTTTAGACAGATTAACTCATATTATTAACAAATGAGATGTTATTCAAGATGTTTAAAGTATAAGGTTTTGCTGTAAATACAATTGCCATGAAAAGGCTTTCACTATCAACCACGATATTTGCGAGACCTTGAAAGGAACAAGAGGGAAGTTTAAGCCATTCCTGCAATAAAAGCAAAGCTCTATCACCATCATCTAGTTACGGTTATTTGTGAACCTAAGTATTACTGGAGGATCACCATTACGGGCTTTCGATACACGTCGCAACCTGCAGTCGGCACCAAGTCACAAGGCAGCCAACAATAATTCTGCACTTGCATTCGCGTTACTCTGATTAATTGCACAACAAGATCAATAGCTTCTAACATACGTAAAAACCGCGCATCACAGTGTTCTGTCATGTATAGGTAACTTACATACCTACCCTGCAGATCCGGCCCGGTCAGCTCCGGCTAACCATATCGGGCAGCTGTTCTCTGTGGCCACGTGGGGATTTCCAACCTCTCCTTTTCCAACCCGACTTTTACACCTTAATTCTAACCGCAACCCCCTCCTCCTTCGCCGAGATATAGAGCCAAAATACAAAATACAGCATGGAAACCATCTATTATATCCTCTTAGCACTTGTCGCTTTTTTCGTCATAGGTCCAGTACGTTACTCCTAGATTACCTAGCTCTTACTATTCCAAATCTCCGTCTTTTCCACATCACAGCTTTCAGACGCATTATTCACCCAATGCATGGCGTACTGGTGTCAATGTCAGGATCTCATCCTCGATAGTTATATACTGACATGTATGGACTTAAAGGCATTATTCGCGGACCGCTCGCCTATCCCCGAAACCTCAGGCGAGGTTCACAAAATAGCCACTGCCGCTGAGTTGGACACCGTGTTGTCCTCTAACACTCATGTTGTAGTCGACTTCTATGCGGACTGGTGTCCACCTTGTCGAGCTATCGCGCCAGTTTTCTCCAAGCTGGCCGATAACCACTCTCAGAAACGTCATCTTGCGTTCGCCAAAGTTAACGTCGACCACGTCAAGAACGTCGCTGAGCGGTACAAAGTCTCCGCTATGCCGACCTTCGTGTTCTTTCAAGATGGTGCGCCTCGAGGTGTGGCCGTTGAAAGTATCAAGGCTCGCCAATCTGTTGGCCTCACTGATGATGGGCTGGTTGACAGGGTTCGTGGTGCGGACAAGGCAGCCCTTGAAGCTGTAGTTCAAGCTCTGGCTGGTGAGAAATAGGGCATTGTGGTATGAAAATCGAGCAACACCTCTTGAAAGTTGAGGAGAACATGTTTCCTGGCTTTAGTGCTGCAACGTTTTAATGCTTGGCTGTCAACGTCGGACGCACAGGCGACCTACCTACGCCAGCGTTCTGACCCCTGGAAACGAATACTAGATAGGAATAATTCTTCAACGATCATCAAATACAAAGGCTTACAAAGATCCTATACACTGGAGCTGACGCCCTCTGGAGGCTTGGGATGCGAACAATGCTAAAGTGTGATAGCTTTGGGCCTGTGGCTTTCCCTTCTCAGATGCAACTTTAGGACTAACATTCATTTGAGGAAGGCCTGGCTGCTTCTTGGAAAACTGTGCGTTGGAGTGACCATGGCGCGTTAAGCAAACGTGTAGAGGCAAGTCTCTGCTTTTTGTTAGGGCGGCAGCCTGGTCCATTTGCCTACTTTCAATCTTCCCTCTTCATTAACTCGTAGCATTCTGCGGCAAGCTCCCTAGCTTCAGAGGAGAGGACTTCCTCATCTCCACTGAGTTTCAAGCATGTGCTCCTCCAGTATACCCAGTGTTCAGCCATGGTTGCCTCAACAGCCTGTTGCCGGGCAGGCCGACCTGGAACCAGCCTTGTCCAACGCCACACTTTGTTTGGCTCTAGGTCTTTCAACAGCTCCGCTGCAGCTGTCTTCAGCCAGGCGTGTATATCGTACATGAACACATCCAATCCGGGACGGCCCGAGCAAGACAAATTCAGTTTTTCGAATCCCCAATATGCCGTTACGCCCCCAAGGCCACGGAGGTATAGCTCTGCCTCAATGGAAGCCACAGCTCCAAAATGCTGACATATTTCGACTTTCCTGTCGTCGGAAAGCGGTTTCTCTTCCCTTTCCCATGGATCTGTGCCGTGAAGGTGCTGTTGAAATGAATCACACCACATGTTTGCGAACCCTGGAAGCTCATGCCAGTCTATATCTTGTGTTGGCGGTAACTCACTAATGGCGACGAGTAGATCTAACAGCTTCTCACGGTCGTCATGCAAGTTGACTAACGCGTCGCAGAGTAACCCGTTCAGACGATAGAGAGTAGCAGGTGGATCGTCTTCCTCAAGCACTGGCGTGGTTATGAGGACTGCCGTTTCTTGGGCCGTGGTTTTGGCCTCGAGATAATCATCCAAGCTCTTCGCTTCGTCGACATGACAGCCGTCACCTTCTATCAAGGCTTTCCTGGTTGGTGCAGTTTGAGATTTCAACCATTCTGCTCTGGCAGACATCTCGAAGATTGTAGGAACTGAAGAAGGGTGATGATCCATCGGCAGTGATTTGATGCGCTTCTGGTGCGGCAAGATTTGTGGTATGAGACGGGAGTTAGGCAACAGGCAATAAATCCGTGTTTCATGTAGTCTGATGAATGACGTAGTGGGCACGGCGGGTATTCAATATCTTAATATCCCACATTGATATGTAACAGGGGTTTCTGTCCGGGTTCGGGACTCTCGAGAGTCAACAACTACATCTCTGACTTCGTGAACGCATCGTCGTCTTCAGCACGACTGCAGTGCATCTGGTGGTCCGTGAGAGCGTCCCGCAGGAGGGAGATAGTAACGGAAAACGGTGGATCACATTACTATGCATCTGATAATATACTAAATAATGTAACAATACCGAATCACTAATAGCTGGGATCTGGGATTAACGACAATTCCCAATCTATTCAACGGCAGAACTATGTTTAGCAGTTCTTCACTCATCCGAATGCTCCTGCTTAGGTTTCAACGTGGGTGAATACAGTTTGATCTGCGACTACAAGTAGCTTGTCAAGATCCATGAAGCTATTGTTCTATTCAAATATCCAACTCTTTACCAGCTTGTCCACTTTCTAGCCTCCATCGGTATTTTATACACTAATCTTGACTGACTCCACTTCACGCTCCATAGCCAGAAGAAAACCTCGTTCAGAGGAGCTCACAGCCATGTGTCTGAACACTTTTACTAGATACACTTGCGCCGAGTGCGGAGGGTTCTACAAACAGGAGCAAAGCGCTGGAACTTGCGCAAAGGCCGAGGCAAAAGACGGGAAATTGGGCTTCTGTGGATTATTATCTTCGCGCGAAATCACTATCTGGGATCTATGGTGTGTTCCGTGTACCCTTGAACACGAGAGGGCTCTGAGGGAAGCCGCGGAAAACAAGTCATGATGTAGTCGCACTGGAAACATATAGCCCGCTGGTAGGTGTCCATACATGTATCAAGTTCCCTTACATGAACGATGACCGCCAAATCTAACAGTTTAACGCTGAGGACGTCCAAAAGGCCAGATTAATACAACGTAATACAATTATTAGCTCTCAAAACGGTAGCACTTTTTGGCTCCTCTCAAGTAAACCCAGATACCAATTTGACATTTATCCCAGGGTTTTCTATCCCTTCAGTAAGTTTCGGAAAATCATCCCGCAATAGAACTAACAATGGGCATTAGCAAACGATTGCGACGTTTCACATGACATAGTTAATATGTGTTATTTTTCGAAGCTAATAGCTGAACGAGTGTCAAGAATGAAACCTTTTGACCAGCTAACGGACTGGTCTGTACCAGATGCAATGAGTCCGCACGAGGATGGAACACCTCGTGACCTCGTTACCTCAAGACCTGATGCGTGGGTGATTGCCTCTCCTCCCACAGAAATTGCCCGTGATTTCTTCTTTGATGGGCTTAAAGCTGGGAGTTGACTTCAGGAGACTTGCAACAAGTCCAGCACGGATCCTGGTCGTTACCCTGTTCCATCGTTGTTAGCGAATTTCCAGCCATTACTTTAATATTTAACCGTACCGCGTTATTAGGATACTGGAGAATCGTTAGCAGGCTAAATTTCGCGAGTGTCAAGAACGAAGCCATGCCTACCCAGGTCTCAGGACATTGAGGCTTTTCCTGCCAGCACACTAACCAGCAAATGTCGTGCTTGAGAACACGGTCATCTCTCTGGGGTGCTTGAGAGAGCTTGATAGAGAGGCTAAGATAAGAAAATCAGTGTTCCATCTCGCACCACTGGTTGATTGAGATTCGCATTAAGAAAACTGAAGTGATATTCTCGAATACCACGAAAGGAGTTTACTATATCAGGGACGGTCAATGGGTATACTAACGTGATGTCCTCATTCATGGAGAGTACTTGTGACCCGGACGTCTTGGCGTTCCCGGAGGACCATGGCATGGCAACAATGCCGTGGGCCAGAGTCAAAAGAGCGGCAGTGGAGAGCTTCATGCTGACGGTTATGCTTTTGGTATGATCAATGCGTGAATCGGTGCTTTGTTTACTTAAAACTGAAGGTCTGAGAAGGAATTGCTCTTTGGCGGCCTCCAGTCAGGATTTATAGGAATCGTTTTACACATGATCGCCATACTCCCCAGTAAGTAGTCTCTGGCATATATCTGCCTCATGTTCCAGGCGTCGATTGAACTGGTAGTTTAGTATGTGTATGTAAAACATCGGACAGAAGCATCTACCTGACTTTCGCCGTGCAAGACCAACCTCGCACAGCATCTTCTCCTTGAGCTAGTGAGACACATATCAAAGGTCTGAGTCAACATTTGTGTCATGACTCTAAGTGCCAAGTGGACAAATCTGAAGAGCAAGAAGATATAGCAGCTAACGAGCTACTTCTCAACCCATCAACCCTCGTAGCTGGACCTATTTGGCAGTACTCTTTAACAGAATGTACGAGCTGCTGCTAATTTCAACGCCCGGAAAGGCTACGCTTGGAAGTTTCCCCTTGCTAATTGCAGGGAATTGTCTTCCAACAAGGGTTAAACCAGCACACGGTGTCTCTGTATCTTTGAGAGCAAATTTCCACAGCTACAATGTTGGCAGATCATGACGCATATTCTGTCGCATTGTCCGAATCAACATCACTCAGACGTATTTTTCAGCCACGTTTGTTCCTTCTACCAACCTATCGAGTAATTCGAGCAGGTCACAGTATACTTTCGGAAAATGATTGATAGGGTGGTGAGACAAGTTACATACCAGGATTGCACACACCTTGACCGAGTGAATTTGTGGTGGTAAATTGCATATAGTAGTACTACCCCCTATCTATTGTACAAATAGCACATTGTAAGTTAATCTTGAATGGTTATCATAGCCTGGTACACAGTAGCCTATTCAAGACATTGGTTCATCGGCATTTCGCGATGACTTAAGCGGTTAGACCTGTGTCACTCACATGGGACTTTTTGAACGGTAGTGACGCTTGTTAGCTCCTCTATGGTCGACCACCATAAGAATGTCTTGGGATTCAGGTGGTCCCAATAATAACTATAAACTAGTTCATTGATTTCGAACCGAGGTAACTCTTCATGAAGAGCCAGATCACGATTTGAATTCCGAGCCTCGAACATTCACGTGGGGACTTTGTAGTTTGAAAAACGAAAGCCACTTCAAAGAAGGCGTACTTTAACTTATTTGAGCTAACGTATATGAGAGGAATTGAAACTACCGAGGACCCGACAGGGGGATGTAACCATTAACTTGTCTTTCACATCGGACACGATACCCGCCATCGCACAGGTAAAGTAAGCCTGGCGCTTCCCTGTGCCATTGGGAAGCGTTGTATCACTCCCAGGTATCAGCATGTCTTCGCGCTACGTTTCACTTTCATGTTTCCGCTGAAATCAGCGCAGACACAGCCAATGGTTTTATTGACTTTGACTGTTATTCTCCACCTTGCGGCTAAGACATAAGACGAGGCCTTTGGATCGCCCGGTTGAACACTGGTCTGCCCTGGTCGCTCATGTGTAACTATCCGTTCTTGTGTCCTGTACCTGCTTTGTCCTCTCCGAGTTTGACTCATCCCCTGTGTTCACAGTGCTTTCGTGCTCAATCATCATGATGGATGCGTTCTCCCCAACCGGCCTATGTCTCACACCCTTGGGGACCACGAACATGTCCCCCACCTTCATCACCACGGGCTCTTGACCCTCGATTTCCATCGTCATCTTTCCATCTAGGAGGTAGAAGAGCTCTTCTGAATCGGGGTGGGCGTGCCATATGAATTCTCCGTCGATTTTGGCGACCTTGACGTGGTGGTCGTTGATAGCGGCCACGAGGCGGGGAGACCACGTCTCTGTGAAGGAGGAGAGGACGTTTGGAACAGAGTTTGCTTGTAACATATTGGTGTTTTGGTTGATAAAGGAGGTTTTAGTAATCATGAAGACAATTCTTCTGGAGTCAAGCTGGTGGAAATACTCTTATACTCATGTTCTAATTGTGGGGTCCATGCCATCCACTTCGCGCCATGTCATCGGCAAGGCGCAAAGGCGTAGTTTCGATATTGACTAAGAAACCTTAGCTTACATGGCCTGTTTTGCGCTTGACTAATGTCGCGCTTTGGATTGGTTCTACCCCATTTTAATTGCTCATTCCCTCCATCCACACACACGCTCATTACTGAGTTCTGGTGTTTTCAAAGTTGAGAAAGGACAAGTGTCTACGTGGTAGCCTGGCAGAACAGCAGGACAGCCATCATGTTCGTGTCAGTCCAACAATGCAACAACCAGCTCTCAGACACAATTCAGTCGACTGATCTCATTCTACTGCCCAAGTCTCAATAGCTTGATCGCAGCCAGACAAGTGCGAAGGCGCTAGAATGGCTCGCTTTTGTAGTATGCAGAAGCTTGGAAAGAATGCAATAGTCAGGGTTGGGCCTCAAGATTCCGAGGTCAATATCCTGCAGGAAAAAGTACTGTGGCCCCATAGACAAAGAGATCGGTTCATTTTTGTTTTGTAAATCCGCTAATGGTTAATTTGCCTAGGTACACGCTTGTCCATCAAAAAGAGCGAAAATACGTTTGGTCGAGTAGCCTTTTTCGTTCTACCCTTTTCCCTAGCCCATAAGGTTAAGTAGCACATTCTAGCATAGAAGTCCAATCATTACATCGTCCTCTCTGGGTGCCCCAAAAAGTAACGTTCCTGCATCCGCTCTGACATTGAAAGCCCTAGGGCAGGCAACTAAGTCAAGATCAGTGAGCAAAGCTCGTTCAATTAACATTCCTACCTAGTCATCCCCGTTAATATTCAACTTTACAATTCTTATTCCTTAGCCTACGCATTCTTGATCTGATTTCGAAAGCTGTATTAAATATAGCCAGTAAATGTGTCAGCTGACCTTGATCCCTCTTCCACTTTAGGGGGTATTTAGTAGCATGAAACACCACTTACCGCTTTTTCAAATCTTCTCTGCTTTAACTGTTATCGATAATAAGAAATCCAAATCCCAGAACTGCTCGGCTCGGCCTTCCCCTTTACCGTTCCTTATCCGCGTGACTATCACAGTGTCACGTCATAGTCAAGCTTGGCGAAGAGGGGCAATCATGGTCGAGCTGGCGGCGATCATGTCATTATCGGGACTATCCCCAGGGTTGCTATCCCTGTAATTATGAGCTTAAATCAGGTAGGATTCTCAATAAGCTGCGAACCACACGTGGGAGCTTCCTAACCTCAGACCGTGTGGACGTTGAAGAAAAAGGCCGGCCATGAGAAGAAATCCTAGCTCCAATTATTGACTTGGTGGTGCTTTTAATGTTTGAAAGGTTCAAGAACTCACTTCCTGACGTCGAGTCCCATACAGTTCGATCGTCTTTCAGGCCATGTTGTCCCCACATCGATTGGAAGCTCCGAGTGTCGGAGAGGGGTTGATAGGGATTCAAACTATAGAATGATATCGGGTGAGATATCTCTCCGGAGGTCTGTATCCGACGACCCGGACCTGGTGACCTCAGAGCCCCGCTGCGGGCCGGCCAAGCCCCCCGGCCGGCTTGAATGGTCGGCAATGGCTTTTGCACGGTTGTTTCGGTGTTATCGGCATAGTATCCTTCCCTATATAGGAAGGTTGCAGTTGAGATAGTAAGTGCGGGGGGAGAAAGACCGCATGTTCTCGGAGAACAGTTCTGGTTCCTTGAATCGCCTACCTATCTGCCAAGGGCCGAAGGAACAGCAACTTACTACGTAGTAGGTCATTGACCGACTGAAGCTTTCGGCTTCTAAAGACATAAACCCTAGCTATGATACGAGAAGCGACGCGCAGGCGAGCTCCGACTATAAAGTCGGCACCTTTTCATCTGCATTTTGAATTATTCACTAGCTCATTGTAATTGAAGCTGTCTTCTCATTTCTTCCCGTTTGACCCAGTTTGCCAGCTTTAATCTTCCTCTCCCTAGCCTCTATTCCCTAGCAAGGCCCGTATCGGCGATATGGTGCGTACGAGCCATGCTATGAGCCTCGTTGGCGCGGCCATTGGGTTAGCGTCAATATGTGCTGCTGCTGCCACACCGAACATCTCACTTGAACCCCGCCAAAAGAAGAACGAAACAAGCCAATATGTTGAAGCAGTCTCTAAATATGTGGACTCTATCGAAGAGGAACTGTGGAAAATCAACAAGAATATCCATGACAACCCGGAGCTTGGCTACAAAGAGTTCAAGGCACATAAGCTCTTGACCAGCTTCATGAAGAAACAGAAGGGATGGAATGTCACGGATACCGTTGGGGGCGTTGAGACTGCTTTCATGGCTGTCTTCGAAGGTAGTGGAGATGGTCATGTTGTCAGCTTCAACGCTGAATACGACGCGCTTGAGGATCTTGGCCATGCTTGCGGTCACAATCTCATCGCTACAGCATCTCTTGGTGGTGCTCTCGCCACCGCCGAAATCATGAGCAAAGAGAAACTACCTGGAAAGGTCATTCTGTTTGGCACTCCTGCAGAAGAGTCCCTCGGTGGCAAGGTCAAAATGCTCGAAGCTGGCGTCTTTGAGGATGCCAAGATTGACATTTCCCTCATCTCACACCCGGCCAACGGCCCCGATACTCCATACATGATCACCATGTCGACTGAACGTTTTGATGTTGAGTACATTGGACGCGAGTCACATGCAGCTGGTGCACCGTGGCAAGGTATTAACGCTCAGGATGCTCTACTTCTCGCCAACAGTGCTTTATCGTACATGCGCCAGGGGATGCGCAAAACCGACCGCGTACATGGCATCATTGAGTCCGCAGGTAGCCGCATCAACGTTATCCCAGCCTTGGCTGAGGGAAGCTATCAAATCCGCGCGGCCGACGATGAGCAGCTTGAAGACCTCACCGACCGCGTCATGAACTGCTTCAAGGCTGGCGCACTCGGCACAGGCGCCAAGATGAACTTGACCATGCGGCCACACGGCTATGCAAACATGAACAACAACGATCTGCTCGCTGCCACATACACCCGGTGGTTCGAAGAGTTGGGCGGCGAGATGCCCGACGCAGACATTGACAAGTTGCGGGACCCTAGCGGCTCGACTGACCAGGGCAACATCAGCCATGATTTCCCTTCAATCAGCCCCCGCTTTCAAATTGTGTATGCCAACGGTACTGTGCCGTCAACTGGTGCTCATACGGCGAATTTTGAGGTGGCAGCTGGGAGCAAACCCTCTTTCGAGAGGGCTCTTGTAGTGGCCAAAAGTCTTGCGGGAGTGGCTGTGGACGTTCTGACAGTGGATGGGCTGTTGGATGACATTAAAGCCGAGTTCAAGAAGTCCAAACCTTCCAAGTTGAGGAGACATTGAGTTTGTAGAGAACATCGACGTTAGACAGAAGTAATGTATTTTATGAAACTTTGCATCCACTGCTTGGGTCCTTTTGTGTATCGCCAAAGACGTTTGCTAACTCCGAGATTATACTATCATGATAATATTTATGATGAGAAGACAAAATGGTTTCTATGTATCGTGACTTAATCTTAATTACTGTCCGGTGTAATCAAAGAGTCAAAAAGTGACATCTTGACCGTGTCAAGCTCCAGAACTGCTTGAACCTCATCATCAATATTGTCCAGAAACCTCTTCTCGTCCCACTTCGGCTTCCATCCAAGCTGATATGGGTTCACCACAACTTGTTCTCCACTGTGAAATAATTAGTTGACCGAACCAATCGCACGTCATGAATTACTTACTTGGAAGTTCCAATAGCTCGCATGAACAACCGAGGGAATCCGAGAGTGTCAGCTGCAATGTCGTAGCTGGGCCAAACTTTCACTTCTGGATCCGTTATAAGGCCCCGTGAGTAAAGACCCTCGGCGAGAGCGGCCATCGTCTTCCACCAAGGGCACCTGTGCGCTATAGCAAAGTAGTAGCCGTTTTCACCACTAGGTACTAGGTTCGCTTTCAGGATATTCTCTAGAAGAAGAATGTAGAGGGCCGTCAAATCAGACACATGAGTAGCGGGAGTTCTCTGATATTCTGTTAGTATCTGTTTGACCCGATGATGCCAGTGCCCATTTCAGAAAGTCCGAAGAGAGAAACGCTCTTCATCTTATTTTGGACAAAATCAAGGCATCAAAATAACTTACACTGTCTTTTTCGAATTTGTGGGCAATCTTCTCCTTCATGCTGGCTCTGACGAAAGCCGGGATGTTGACGGACAGCTTTCTCCACTCGCCATTACCTCTTCCATCTGCGGGGAAAAGAGAGTGTTAGTGATTTAGAGGGCAAACTCTGTTGGATCGATGTGCTTACAAATTATAGGAACAACGACGTTAAGGGTCGCAACATCCTGTGCTTTGCCTTCTTCTGCGACAAGGATGTTGTTCTGTCCAGGTTTAGCAAGCAACACTTGATATTTAGGAGCATGAATACTTAGGAACCTGACTTACTAGTCGAACCGGGTTTGGCCCTCCAATCTCCTTCTCCCTCTCGAGAATAGGATCCGTGTCCTTGATCTCCCCATAGGGCCATCCGCCTTCCTCCGAGAACATGGTGGCTACCGATGACTGAGATTTGTCAATAAGAGTTTCTCAATGTTGCTTGAGAGCTCACGTGGATGTAGTAAGTCTTGCTGCCACTGACTCGGCGGCGCTCACCGAGAGCGCTGATGAGGTTGGAGGGTATACGAGCGTCTAGAGCACCAGCTGTATGCACAACAATGTCGACTGCATAGATGTTAACGCTAGTTGACCGGTAGATTGACGGATGAACATACTCTCATTCTGAAGTATGGCTTCTTCAACTGACGTTTTGTCACTGACATCAACTTGAAGCGCCTTGACAGCAAGCTTCGACAGGCTATCGACTTGTTCCTGTGACCGGACTGCAGCAAACAGTCTAGCTGCTTTGAAGACACTGTCCTTCTGAGACAAAAGATCGGCGATAAGGGAGCCACCGCTGGAAACCATTAGCCTGTGAAAGCTAAGAGTAAACGGGAAAGGCATATATGTAACCGGCAGCGCCAGTGATGAGGACGTTCTGAGTCATAATTTCTGATTTCTGTCTTGTGGGATGAGATAGTACGGGTGTAGTATTGCGTTTGATTCTGTTTATTCTACAAGAGAATAGATACCTACTTATACTTAATTCCATGATCAGTTCGAAACTATCTTAACAATCAGAGGCCCTAGGTTGAGTTAGATGCTCGACTTTGACTGGCTCAAGAGCCGTCGGACCGGAGATCTACGGAAATCCGCGCGAGTCCGGTGAATTTGTCATCTCGTCTTACTACCGATACAAGGATCATCACTGACAGCGAACCTGTTGCTTCCTGTGCTCCCATAACAAAGCACCAAACATGGAATTCCGCGGGAATGCGAATAGGACTAGGCCGGATGGTCGTCCGCCTATTTCTCGTCGATCGGTATGCATTTGGTCCTTGGATGGTTCCTATCCATCGAGATTAGTAACTACACTAACATTTCTCCAGTGCGATCAATGCCGCGCAAGAAAGGCGAGTCTACTGACCTGGGCCACTGTATATCAATGCATGATTCTGACTAGATTGGCTAGGTTGGCTGTGATAGAGGATCTCCTTGCTCCAACTGCCTATCTGTACGCGTCGAGTGCACTCACAGTACTGTCGCATCCAAACCAGCAGCGTCGAAACAAAGGGTGTTGATTTCTGCACAATAGTATGCCAAACTCACCGTTTCCCACACATGATTACCCAGTATGTTGGACTGACTATCATCGTATAGTGAACGGAAAATCGATGACATTGCGCGCGACATCAATGGCATTAAGCTTATCCTAGAAGGGCTTAACGTACCAAAAGAAACAACACGGCCATCAGCAGGTTTCACGACACAACCGACTCACCAACATGGCCCAAAAGAAGCTCCAATTCGACCTGAATTAGGTCTCTCAACTAGTACGGACCCGTCTTGGGATCATTCTGCTCATGTTGTCGACTTTGTCAAGGCTGTCGTCGAGGACAAGGACTCTAATCAAGCTGGGACCGAATCCAGCCCAAGTAATCTCATCCTTAAGGGATCTTATACATGCGTTAGAGGGCTCTGATGGCAGTCACAGCCTGACCTATACCTCAGCGCAAGTAGCACAACATCAGACCAACCCGCCCATGCCCCCTCTAGACTCTGTGGTAGAGATCCTGCGATGGGCGAAAGGTGCGTTATTCCAATCCCACTACACTTCATCACTTCAACATTATTAACACAGCTCCAGCCCATGATAACTTTGCTCGGATCAAGTGGATTTGCAAGATCTTTCCTCTCGAGAAATTCGAGGAGATTTGCTGCAAAATTTATTTTGTTGTCAACGATTACACCCAAGTTGATTTCATCATCGCAAACAGCTTCTTATCCTACATGTTTGCTGAACATGCAGTCCTCCACGGAGTCCAAAACTCTCGGGAATATTGTAACCTCTGCCGCTCTAACCTTGGAAACTCGTTGTCGCGGCTACCGTTATTGTTACCAGCCTCTATGGAAGTTGTTGTTACACTTACTCTTGGGGTATGTCTACCACGATGAGATAGGCAGACTTGTACTAAAATCTCCAAAAGTGTCTACACTCGATAGAAGAATCCAAAGCTTCAAGGGCGTGGACGTTGATCTCGTCTGCTCTCAATGTCTGCCAGACCCTCGGATACCATCGTCTTGGTTCCGTAGCAGCGAATGGCGACTTGCGTGATGCACAGAGAAATTTGTTTTGGGCGGTTTTCAGTTTCGAAAACGGGCTTTCTTTGAGGCTTGGACGATCTTCGGGGATCCGCGACAGTGACATTGCGTTACCCATGGATCCGGATGAGCCACGATCCGTCAAAGTCGCCCGCATTCAGAGAAAGGTCTACGACCAGCTGTACAGTCCAGCAGGTTTATCTGCATCGGCCGAAACACGAGACCAAGCCGTCCAGGCGCTTTCCGCGGAGCTTCGAGTACTAATTGAGGCGACTCGTGCAGACATTTCTGTAGGCAAGTTCCTCTCCATGATATAAAATCTTACTGACCAACTACGACAGGGTGCCGCGAACGATGCTCAGATGGATCCTATGAGAGCCATCTATCTTCAGTGCGACCTTGTTTGCGAATCTTCCTTCCTCGTTCTTATTCTCAAGGCAAACCCAGCTGTTCGATATCCGCAAGTGTCTAACGAGTGTATCGAAGCTGCTCGCCAAGTCATGGATATGCATCAACAATGCATGGAGTCGGTTCACGGCTGCAAAAATGCTTTACTGGTTACAAAGTACATAACTTGGTAAGTGTGATGCTTTCTTTAGGGGTTTATCCTATCCTTTGTACAAGGACTCTTCACTTAAGGGGAAATGATTGATGTTCGGCCTTGCTAACTATTCTGTTTCATAGGGCTGTAATGCACACCCCTTTCGTGCCATTCACTATTCTCTTTACTCGAGCCGTTCAGCTATTTGACTACGATGATCTCAGCCGCCTGGAAAGATTTGCAGCTTCGTTAAGCCCTGATGCAGCTGACGCACAGGCAATCACCCATCCACATCGACTGTATGAGCTCCTGTGTCAAGCTGCGAGGCTGTACATTGACGCCAATTTGTACTCGGGTCTGAGCAATGAATCATTAACATTGGTTGGTACTGAAACGTCGTCGAACTTAGAGTATTCGGACATGATGGCAGGATCGGGGGATTTGATGCAGTCGTTCACAGCCGACTATTCGACACTGGACTTTGCAGATTGGTATTATGGCAACCAACAACTGATGACTTTGCTGGATGGAGATATGACATTTTGAAGACTTGATTTGACTAGATAATTGATTGTCAAGGCTTTGCGTTGGCTGAGGGGTCAATCCGCGAGTAGATTCCATGGACTGACAATAAACTGACCCTCAACCCATTGTTGTACTGCCTATATATGTCTCCCGATCCTCCCACTCGAATGCCATCAGAATCAATTGCCCGGAACCAAAAGAACATCAACGTCAGGACCCCAGTTTCCGTTGCTGGCCGAAAAGATGATGGTGTTGGGTCCTTCTTTCAAGTTGCAACGCAATGAGCTACTTCCGGCTTCGTTAGAGTGATGGTTCGTGGAGAGAAACGCTACTTGTTGCGACTCTCCGTTCACCGTAACGTTGGCGTGTCGCGAACCCTTGTCACCATTGCGGTACTTGATGTTGATCGTACCTCGGCCGCTGGAGGAGCTCTTTACGTCCTTGAAGTTGATGGTGCCACCGTCGTCGCCTCCAACATAGCCCGCCGCTTTATCTCCGCTGCACTCGCTGCAGGAAATGACCTTGGCGCCATCGTCGAGTTCGGCATTTTCTCCCTCGAGCTTGGGTCCAACAGTTCGCTCAGACCATGTGCCCTTGGATACATCTGGAGTCCAGCTGTCGCGCCACTCAAGAGTGACCTTGGTCCCGGATACGGTCAGGGGAAGCCAGACGTAGGTGCTGGCAGCCAGGTTGTCCTTCACCCAGCGATCACCGATGTAGATCGCGTTGCTTGTGCCGAGAGGTTGGATATAGCTCACTTGGCTTCTGAATGTCTTTGCCCCCACAGGGGCAAAATCCGTCCAGTCTGACCAGGGCCCGGAAATTGACTTGGCATAGCTATAGACCTAATTCAAAACATGTTAGCTATCACCATGCAAAACAGAAGAGTCTCGAGTGTCGGGATCTCCTACATTGTCGTTCGGATCCCAGCCCGTCAAATGGGAGCCAAAGATGTAGTAATATTCTTCATTCTTAAGCATCGCTGGGGATTCAGCGAAATACTTCCATTCATAGGTAATTTCGGTGACATTGAGGTAGTCGTCAGACAACGCCATGATCCGAGTGCCAAATTCACGCTATGGTCATAATTTGTGAGCAATTATCGGAACGCAGCAAGGGGAGGAGACATACATCTTCAGTCAAGAGATAAGCAGATCCATCATCGTCCTTGAAAAGCCCCATATCTCGGCTCTGACGACCGAGAGGTCTGAAGCTCTCACGGTAGGAATAAGTACCACAGACGCTGTCACCCGTTGCAACCCCAACACGAGCATCTTTGTAGTCCTGGCTGTCGATGTGCAGGTACAAGACATACTTGTTAGTCTTGTCGTTGTAGATAACCTTGGGTCTTTCAACAATGCGGTTTGGGCCGAGGTCGTGGCCTTGTTTATCATTTCGGGACAGAAGGGCGCCTTCGTAGGTCCACTCCACCAGGTCTTTAGAGGAGTAACAGTTGACATTTTGGAACAAGGCACCATCTGTTTTGTCCTCGCCAATCATGTAGTATGTTCCGTCGACCTCACTGTCCACATGTGAGCACTGAGCATAGCATTAACTGCGACAGGGCAGCCTCAACTTACATCAGCCCATGGCCATGCGCTTGAACATGTTCACCAGTGTTTGCCTTATAGTTCATGTTAATCGGCAACTTTTGCTTCTTAAGAGTTTTGAAAACCTACTGCGGTCCATGTTGCTCCAGGAATGACATCCACTGCGGCTGTCGCAGCAGTCGCAGCAATGGCAGCAACAAGAAAGGTAGAGAGACCAGTCATTGTACTGGGTATAATGGCCTTGCTTCTTTTGGTTTTGTATCTGGGAGTCTACTTGGAGGTCAATAGAAGGTCGATTAGTAGATTTGCGTCGTCTTTTATAGTGTTTTTATCCAACTACTTCCTCCATCTTTCCGGCAACGCCGCTCAGACATCTTGGGCCCATGCCTCAAGAAAGCAGCTGATGTCAAAGCGGCCGATAGTGGCCATCCAATAGCCTGGAATTACGACATTTTACTGGATTGATGCTATAGTTCACCCTAGATTGATAGAAAGTGCCTCCAGGTTCGGGGATATCGGAGCCGCCCAAGATGTAGGGCATCGACTGCTCATGGGGTGGGTAATACGCTTCCAGCAGTTTTATTCTGATGTCCCCGCGTCCATTTGTAATGTACCAATTATCCAAATGCTAGGAGGGAGCTCGCATTGATAGACATTATTGCGGTTAGGCAAAAAGCCAAGGTTCACGCAACGAAGATCGTTTAGTCGATTGCGGGGTAAAAGACTGCCCTTCTTCCGCACGAATAACTCGTCCTGTCGATTCGTAATGAACCCACTGCCAAGATTTGAGTTCCTGGATCCTGGCCTTACTTACTTGTATGAAACCTCATTTTTGCACCCATCACAAACCCTTGTTCCTACGGGCCGTCTCGGTCCGGTATAAATCGAGTTAGTTTACCGCCCGTAATGGGAAGCGGTTAAGTAGATCCCGCTATAGCACAGGCCTGACATTCGCAAACACAGCAGGGTTAGGAGAATTTACTCCCGATCAAACTCATCCTCGGTCTCAGATCCGCCGAAGGTCTACTACGTGGCATTTGTGCCACCTTTGAGGGCGCTGATATCACAGAAATAAGTTAGTCATCAGGCGTATTGTTATATAAGTGGATAGAAACGGGTTGTTCTTCTGCCCGCAACTTGGCTTGTGATACGTTCCTGGCCGAGCTGCATCTACCACTTCCTCGGTCTTTGACCAATACTTTCACGATGTATGCTCGTACCATTCTAAGTCTATTTGCCTTTTCGGCTTCACTTGTATCGACGACGCCTGTTCCAGGAAATAGTTCTGAAAAGCATAACCCTATATTGCCAGGTCTCTGGGCCGATCCGAACATTGTGGTGCTGAACAAGACCTATTACCTATACGGCACAACCGATGGCTTCGAAGGTTGGAGCGGCAACGAATTCTTCTGGTGGAAGTCTGAAGATCTCGTATCTTGGACTCGCGGAGAAAAGCCCATCCTTGTCTTGGACGGTGAGAAGGGAAACGTTCCTTGGGCCACGGGCAATGGTTGGGCGCCTGGATTCGCAGCACGCGACGGGAAATACTATTTCTACCACAGCGGAGCAAATCCTTCTGTCTCCAAGGGACATAAGAGTATTGGCGTTGCTGTTGCCAACCACCCGGAGGGGCCTTTTACTGCCCAGCCCAAAGCCATGATCCTCGGCACTAAGGGCGAACCTGTAATCAGCAGGCAAACCATTGATCCAGCTGCTTTTCAAGATCCCCAAACCGGAAAGTGGTACCTTTACTGGGGGAGTGGAAATCCGGTGGCCGCTGAGCTTGAGGACGACATGGTTTCGCTGAAGAACGGGACCTGGCACGATGTCGAAGGTCTTGTTGATTTTCGAGAAGCCTTGTTTGTCAACTACCGCAAAGGTCTTTATCATATGACTTACTCCATCAATGATACCAGGTCTGAGGACTACAGCGTGGGCTATGCAACCTCCTCGAAACCTACTGGGCCCTGGAAGTACCATGGTGTCATTCTCAAAAAGGATCCATCGCAGGGCATACTCGGCACAGGTCACAACTCGGTGCTCAACGTACCTGGCACTGATAAGTGGTTTATGGTATATCATCGATTTAAGATCCCTGGAGGCGGTGGTTTTAGGCGGGAAACGGCGATTGACCGGCTGTACATTGATGACAAGACGGGGCTTTTTCTACCTGTTACGCCTACTCTGGAGGGCGTTGGTCCTCAGAAGATACCTTAGTTGCACGTACATTACATAAGATACTACTTAAAGAGGCAATTATTATTTTAAATACTGCAAAGATTTATTACAAGGATGCAGGTTGTTTTACAATTCGTTTCCCGGAACTAAATTTAGGGTCGCCTTTTTTTCCCACATCAATGACCCTGGTTGGTAATTTGCGCGTAGAAACTGAGCAAGAGGAAGGGCAAACTGTATCTTTGTGTCTTCAATCGCAAAGCTCCAGCCGTTCTCTCATGATCTTTGAATATTCTGTTGAATGCAGGTCTTTGAGCCCGATTGTATTTATCTACCAGCGCTCGCAACTATATTGGAACCCCTTCCTCCAACCTAAAGACCAGAGTAAATATAGCCACATACAACAATAACATCACAAAACACATCCACATCTTGAATACGTCGTAGCCGTACATTTGTTCTTCATAATCTTCCAATCTTTTCACATAATCTTCAATCCATTTTCCACGGTTTACAACCCAATCCGAGAGGGTAGTTTCCAGGTCGGAAGCGGTGGTGTTGTTGTTTCTAGGAGTTTCATTCCCAGGATCTAGGTCAGAAGTGGTCAACGTCGCTCCTGGTATGACAGCAATTCGTCGTCGTGGCTGCTATTCACAACACAAGCCATGTGATCAAGGGGCATATTCCAATACTTACTAGCGAGACCTTCAATAAAGGCAAACAATGGAAGCGCCAAAAGCAGCAGTGGTAAAATCTGACCGAAACCCCAGGTATCTTCCGTGCCTGTCCTGCCATTGACGCTAGCCTTCTTTCTTGCCCGACCAACCGAGTTGGCCGTTTGCACCAGGTAGAGAAACGCGCGTGCAAGATCAACATAAATAGAAGAGAGAAGCTCCCGAAGCGTGAAAACAATAATAAAAAAAGCCCCTGTCAGCCATGTAAAAAGGAGCCAGAGATACTTGGTCTCTCTCGGAGCTTTGTGTGATTTTGCTTCGCGATAAAGGTAGGTGGGCAGCAACGCCAAGCAGAGGAATACGCCGCGGAGATGTACTAGGAGGCGCGTTTCCAACAGCGTCGGATACAGATAAAAGACGATGGTCCAAAGCGTCCAGACATCCAGGATGGTGCCAAACACGACATATGGCATTAGCAACGGTGTGAAGTCCCCAGGGAGCTTCTTCCAGAGGCAATGCATCTTGTGGCCGAAATGGCGTTCTTCGAGAAAGTTATCGTTATATATGACAAAGTTGGTTAAGACGACGCAGCTGAAGATAGCAAAGATCCAGATCATGCGCCACCCCTTCTTCAGTTTACTATCGAGCTCATTGCGGACGATCAACACTAAGGCCTGGAAGGTCGCGAAGGACGCCATGCTCAGATTCGCCGCGATATAGAAGTGGTATTGCGTGATCTCGCAGTGTTTTGAGTAGCCGACAATCAGGATCGAGGCACCGGTGATGAGTTGCTGATCGGCGAACATCAGGCAAACCTTTTGCATCTGATGCTTGGTGACACGTTTTCGAATATAGGAGAACGCCTTCGCGAGAGGATCGTACCTATACTCACTGAATGCGGATCTCGCCGCAGCAAGCATTTCCAGGTCCAATCTGCCGACAAAGGGGTCGTTGACATCTAGCACCCCATCCACGAAAAGGTAAGTGAACAGGGTAATAACGTAGGCTAACCAGGCCGAGATGAAGAAGGATACGATGACCTGAGACACCAAAAGGTCAGTACGAAAGCTTCAGTAGAGGACAAGTAGGAGGAGTCGCATTAGGGAGGATGAGGTTATCGCTTGGCGAACTTACCCCTATTCCGGCCTACCAGTACCATACCGTCAGCCATCTATCTGGTCCTCGTGAGAAACGGGGGAGTCACCCACAATACCTGGATCCGCATCGAATTTCACCACTGCTCCATCAGTGTAATTAAATTCACAGGGTATGTTGTGGCTGCATGAGCTCCCCATAATGTGATAGTCAGTGCAATAGTGTTTGTCGCACGTGGACTAGCAGAGGAAAAGGTGAGGAATGCTGCAGAGACGTAAGGGAGGTCGGTAAGGGTATGGAGCACAACTCAAGATTCAGGTACAAATAGTTGACCAGCAGAATGTGGTTGGAAGGACACCTGAGGACAAAGTAAAGGAGGGGCGTCGATTATTCTTGGATTCGTCAGATAAACTAAGCTCTTCGAGTCATTTCCTAAGAATCAGCCATTGCGTCAAACTCAGGTGGCCACAAAAGCGTTCGAGCGGATGCCATGGTGTCCGCGAAAGCAGGCTGCGAGTTGCACAATCATCACCGGTCTGATGGCTGGCCTATCTGCTTCTTATGCATGGTGACATTGGTGAAAAGGCTGAACAACAAGCCCGTCGGGTGCTACACCCACCCAATAAATATATGCCTTTGGTACGCTTGGTTCATGTGCCAAGAACTACATCCAGCAGGGGGCAGGCTTATTACACATTGATGAGCCAATAGAAGCAACTCCTGGCCCGTCTGATTATATACTTGAGGGAGTCCTTTCTGCATTTGTAATCAATATTGCCACTACCATCTAGCTACTATTGTATTTTGAAAATTATGATATACGACGGCGCCACCTTTTCAGAGGAGGTTCGTCGCTGTTCCGGCCGTCCGTGGTGAAGATATAAGCGGCTCGAGCTTCGCAGTGTCGTTGGTGGCCAGGTGGCTGCCGGGTCGTGAGAGAGCGTCGATGACGCTGAGAGGCACCACGAACTCGATCATGGACGTGCTTGGCCACCCACCGAAAGCTTTCGTCTCCGGCAGAACTAAATCGAGGAGTCGGGTGACGGTGGTTATATTAGACACCACCAGCCCGCCTTGAAGCTTTGACTATTGTTCATAAGACATCAAGACTGCATACGAACTACATACTCCAAGGCAAAGCGTAGAGTCGCTTATATCAGGCAATCAATGCATGTCCAGGTGTCCATAGAGCCCAACAAATAAAGATAGGGCGACACTCGGAATCGAATCAAACAGCCTTCTTCTCATTTCCTTGCTTTTGTGACGTCCAGGCGGCATATGCATCAGCCGGCGTGTACCGAAGTTGCACTGGATGTACGCCAATGACAAATCCTAACCACGATGCCAGAAAAAGCACAATATGAGTCGCTAGCCAGTCCACGCGTCTTAGAAAGCTTTGAGTCCCGCTACTAGTGTTGCTCAGTAAATCGGGTGCGTTCAGCAATACGGGAAGGTTGTCAAGGCTTCTGAAGATGACGAACAAGTTCAGGGTAACCCAGAAGTCTAGAACAAGCCCTTGCATGCTCGATGGTAAGCGCGAGACCAGTGAGGACGAGTCGTTCAACATAGCCGGGGCATTCAAAATGACTCCGTTGAGATTCCAGAAGAACAGGGCCTTTTCATTGTCGTCAGGCATGGTACGCTCAATCACAACCACGTCTCCGTCTGGAACTGCCCGTTGCCACTCGTGCCAAATGTTGCGTGCAACCTTGATTTCAGGTTGGTCGTCATCAGTCGCGGTGATGGTTTGCGTCGAACTCCCTAACCTCACTCGGATCGTCCCTTTGACCACTTTCAGGTACTCATCGTGAGTCTCGTGCCAGTGCAAGCCGCTGGACCAGGTAGAAGCTTCTGGCAGCGTAATTTTGACCTGTCCAGGTATGGAAAGATCATAAGTGACGGCATTGGGAAGTGGGCGCTCAATGACTTTCGGAACTCTGTTATTGTCCGCCATCTCAGACATGTAATAGGTTTACCAAGAGGCGTGTGAAAATGATGAATGTGGGAGAATACCATTGCAGGCTTTGGCCATGTATATATTCCCCGCGTTTTAGCTCAAGTCGGCTAGAACGGATTTATAAGCTACTCACATCAGCCGATCATAGACCTTGAGTGTAAACATTGGTCAGCTTCGATATGACTGATTTGATGAAAGGGCATTGCAAAAGTAATATAAAGAATGTTCTTCTTCTCTGGACAGTTTTAAGGATGCACGAAACTTTCGGAGGTTTACATAGACGACGCTCGATGAAATGTCTGGATCAAGCTTGACCGTAGAAAATTATCCGAAGTATGGTTACGATACGAATTTAGAGGATACCTAGCTATCGATAGAAATGCCCGAATGATACGAACCTTGATTGAATATGCCCGAATCCAACTTTGCTAATCAGTAGTACTACTGACTCATTTAGCTTCGGAACTCTACACTCCAACTCCCAGACGTCATCCCCCACGGGCCACCATTCACCTTTCGCGTCATCTTCAACTTTGGAACGACATTTATGCAATCTCATCCACTGAGTGGGAGCGGGAGAAGACATCTATCTAGATCTGCGGGCTGCTAAGTCATCATGTCTTGTGCTAAATGCATAACATCCGCCCAGGACTTTGGCAGCGCTTGGGGTTGGGCCAGTGGCTTCCGAACTCTCGTTGCTTTTGGTGCTCTCTTCCCACTATGTCGCGCCCTTTTCTCGCCCATGAAGAGGGTACCTGGCCCGTTTTTGGCAAGATTCACAGACCTATGGTATCGTTAGAGGTTGTGCTTAGGAGGGTTTGAAGAGGAAAACCATTGGCTTCACAAGAAGTACGGTGAGTTTCGACGACTAGCCGCTGCGAACACTGGAAATCCGACAAGATATTCTGACATTATCTAGGCCCAATCGTTCGCCTTGGTCCAAACCGATACTCTTTCTCTCACCCGGACGCCCTAAAAGCCATATACGGACCCAGTGCTGCGAACCTATTCCCCAAGTCCCCTTCGTACCGACCAGCTGCGCCTCCAGACCCTGAGAAAAGGACCCTCTTCGCTGATGAGGATATCCAACGCCATGCAAAACATCGTCGCCTCTACCAAAACACCTACTCCATGTCCTCGCTTGTCACATACGAAGCCTACGTGGACGAGTGTGCTGATATCTTCTCCCTGCGACTCTCTGAGCTTTCCGCCGCTGGGGTCCAAGCTTACATAGGCCACTGGTTCCAGTGCTTTGCTTTTGATCTTATTGGGATGATCACTTACTCCAGACGATTTGGCTTCTTGGACCGAGGTGACGATGTGGGCAAGATCATCAAGACTATTGACGATGAGATGATTTATTTAATACAATATGCGTATTTATTAAAGAGAGCTATAAAA